>VURO01006442.1:3096-15424 GCA_015108175.1 Pelvicachromis taeniatus
TTTGATTTTTTCGTTTTTTTGTTTTTTTTTTTTTTTGGGTCCCCCCCCCCCCATGACACTTTTTCTTCATTTTGTTAGACATGGCACAGCTGAAAATGAAAGAAGACCACTCTAATTTGTCATGTGCTGTCATATTTTGATGACAAGTACTTTTCGTTGTTTATATTATATTGGGTAAAAATCACCCGGCGTTGATGATGGTGTTACTATTTATAGCGATAGTGTTCCAGGGTTAAGGATTAGTATCTCGGTCATCTTGAACATGCATATCCTGCTTGTAACTAAGCACTTGAAGATGACTTTACTCCTCACCAAAGATGAACTCTTATTTTTATTCCCTTTTAGAATACTTGAATCTTGTCTTCACTGAAGAGCATCTCAAGTCTGAAACAAGAGGTGGACTGTGTCCTTAATTAACCATAAACTTATTCAGCAAGTGCATCAAGTCTGTACATGTGGCCTTGTAACTTCCAAAGACTCAAGATTTGTGCTTTTAATGAATCCATTAGAGTGTGACTTTCATTTCCAAATGTTATTTGCTACGTTTAGTGATTTTGGAAATGTCGTTTTTGCAAATTCATTCAAACAAACCACATCCTGAAAATCTGTACCCAATGGCCTGTGCCCTCCAATACAGTTAACCATCAGCGGTCCAGTCACTCTTTCCCTTTGTGTTGCTATGACAACACTATCAGTACAACAGGCGACCTCTGTAGTAATTATGTGTGCTTGTGCGTGAAAGAGAGACAGATAAGAAAAGGAGAGAGAAAATCACCAGGTTGCACACACTGACACAAATGTATTGCCACAGGCTGCAATTAAACCTTGTCACCCTCTTCAATTCAGTGAAGTAAATTCAGTGCGCCGTCACAACTGTGGTGCCCCAGTGCATATAATCACTTTGTTAAAATCCCACGCAACTCTTGCAAATGCTATTTATGCTCCTAATTATTAACATTTTTCCATTATTTTAATATAAACATTCATCCATATTTACTACGTACACCATATGCAGTTGATAACAAAGTCCTACTAAACTATAAGAACTTATAGAATTACAAAGACAATGGCAAGATCCCCAGTTACAGGAACCATAATTACCAATGACAGATGCTTAACTATGCAGACTGAACACTCTCAAACTCTCAAAAATTCATTTGTTTTGCTAGAATTCAGTGGTATGAATAACCGTTTCTAATCTCTCAGACATGCTAGATTAGTGTATATTGAATTCTCCGACTAACAGTCACAATCGACAGTGGTACATAAGAACCTTTGCAATAAATCTTAGCACTCTATGATCAACAGCACCAAGCACAGGTAAGCATTGCGCAGACGTATCCATATGAATAACACCACCATAATCTAGAACATACTAAAAGTAGAAGCAATAGCTTCTTTCTCGCCTCAAAGGACAAACGAGACTTCATTCAAAGTAAAAACCCTGTTTCAGTTTAAATTATTTCACCAATTGCATATAAAAGATGAGCGATACAAACAAATTAGATGATTGTTAGAAAGTATTGAGCCACCTTCCATTTCTTACATTTTAAAAAATATTTTACTACAAAAATTTTTTGAAAAGTATCCAAACAGATCAGGAGATACCAAACCTCCATCCATTCACATCTGCTTATCCTTTTCAGGGTCGCGGGGGTCACTGAAGCCTATCCCAGCTGTCTTGGGGCGAGAGGCGTGTACACCCTGGACAGGTCGCCAGTCTGTCGCAGGGCTAACACACATAGACAGACAGACATTCACAGTCACACCTATGAGCAATTTAGATTTTCCAATTAACCTATCCCCACAAATTGCATGTCTTTGGACTGTGGGAGGAAGCTGGAGTCCCCGCTGAGAACCCACGCAAACACGGGGAGAACATGCAAACTCCACACAGAAAGACCCCGGCCTGATGGTGGAATTGAACTCAGGACCTTCTTGCTGTGAGACAACAGTGCTAACCACCGTGCTGCCCGGATACCAAACCCATCTCAGATTAAATGTTTAAACATCTCAAACACACACATTTTAATTTAAGAAATAAATAAAGGACAAAGGACAAAAAAACACATAAAAAACAAACAGCATTCCACTGTTGTGTACAAAGCCAAGAAAAGACTTGTCATGCCTGATGGGTAATCTGGTTTTACAGAATCAGAACCACTTCTAATTGAAATGCTGATGTTTATTCCGTCTATTCACACTGAAACTAAAACTAAAAGTGGACAGTTTCAGACATACCATAAATTACAAAATGATTCCCCATGTGCAATGTATGGGTTACAGCTAACTTAGTTTGAAAACCAATAATCCATTGACTAAAATAAAAGTGTAAAAAAGCGGTATTTAAAATAGTACAAATAGTGCTTGAATATATTGAAAAAAATATATAATAAATCAGATTAAAGAAGGATGCTTAACACATAACAATAGAATATGAACACTGCACTGACAGAGGCGAGGCTGCCGGACACAGGCGCCACCGGGCCCTCTGACCATCACCAGTAGGCAAACATGGGGTTAGTATCTTGCCCAAGGATACTTGGCATGTAGACTGGAGGAGCCTGGAATCGAACTACCGACCTTCCCGGTGCAGAGGTGACCCGCTCTACCACCTGAGCTACAGCCACCATTACAAGTGCTTTATATGTGAGAAAGCGAGAGGATGTGAGACTGGAAATTGTTTGGGGAGCAAACAGTGGATTAAATTGGATTTATTTTATTTTGAAAGTACAGTATTGTATGTAAAGCAATACGACTCGTCTACATACCCTCTGAATTTCTTCTGCCTTTCTGCCTGAAATGGAACCCCAGTAAATCAAATTGATTTCATTTTTCAACAGTGCAGTAACAAGCAAGAGGAAAACAAAATGCTTTTCATTACAAGCTCCTGGATGGGAAAAAAAACTCCCACCTGCTGCTTTAGACCCAGTGCAAACTGGAAAATTTGAAGGGATCACAGAAGATGTGTTTACATCATTTAGTGTTCTTATGAAAACAGTGCAGCATTGATCAACCACAACAACAAAACCACTGACAGGTGAGGTGAACTGCAGAGATTGTTACACTGTTGCTTAATGAATGCTGGTAAGACTGATAGTAATTTTGTTTGACTCCCCACAAAATATTAAATAAAGAATTGGAGAAAGTGCTGTTAGTCTGGCATAATCCATCTAGAGGGAAGCTGTGTGATAGCTATAATAATGCTTTTTACATTTATTCTTTGGTTGTTTGGGAAAATAGAATATCTGCTTGAGATGAGAACAGGAACAGGAAGTTGGGTCTCCTCCACCTCTTTCCTATGCTCTACTCTCTGCTGTCTCGCGCTCTCCAGGTATAATTATTTATGCTCCTCAGTGTCTTTAATCCAGTCGTTCTCTGCATTTTTATGCCTTTTTCCAATCTGACTTTCTACAGAGTTTCCTATGCATGCATGCACACAAATGACCTGTCACATGGGATTTTCTGTTTCTGTTTTTTTCAGCGTGGCATTTCTGTCACCGTTTGATTGTAACAGCAAGAAGCAGAATACAGATGAGCAGGAGGACGAGTGACCTATTGGTAGTGTTTGGGCCTGCTGGCAGGGTCATTTGATGAACAATTTAACTAGTCTATTACAAGATTAAATTTGACTAGTTAGAATATTTTTCTCAGCAATAAGATAATTTTACACATAAATGTTAGAAATCTTATTATCTCTGCTAGAAGTAATTGCTGGGGGCAAGCAGCTCGTGAAAATAGGATGACTTGCATTTTACTTTAAAGCAACTGTAATAACTTTGAGATTCTCATGCACACAGACAATAACACAGAATCAAACAGCAGTGCAGACCATCTGTAAACACTAAATTATCTGGTTAACAGATAATACAGTGGAGAGAAAGAGCGCTACATGAAGGAGGTGTGTGAAACACACAAACACAGATCGATATGTCGGTGGACACACTGCAGCTATTCTGACTCTACCTCCTTGCTGCATATTCATCATGTAGTTGTTGTCAGACTTAGTGCACAGAAACCACACATGACATTACAACACTGATTATTATTTCAACTGTGTGTGCAGTAAATAATACAATATGTGTGTATTGCATTTGAGCATACATTTCTGGTTTGCTGACTTTTTTTTTCTTCTGTGTAACAATAAACCTGAGTGTCAAATGGACTCTTACATGTTCCAGATGCTAAGCCTGTGCCTGGCTTTGGGAAGCATAACTGAAAACTGTAATATTACATGATTTTTATTGCACCGATGGATGTCTTTGATTTGACTTCAAAATTGATATCCTTCTGTAGAATAACGCAAAATGATTTCTCTTAGAAATAATAGATTTCTAGCAGAGATAATAGATTTATCCTATTTTTGTGTGAAACCGTCTTATTGCTGAGAACAAATATTCTAACTAGTCAAACTTAAACGTATAATAGACTAGTTAAATTGTAGTTAACCGTCTAAAGTAGTTAACCACAATTTTAGTGAAAGCTGCAGTGGCGAGGGGAGGTGGGTTTCGGTAGACCTATACAATTTGTCAGTAAACTTTCAAACTCGAGGAGGACACCTTACACATGGATTTTAATGAAGTAATTAATCACAAAGCATCTTTATGTAACAAGCTGGGATAAGACCCCACACTAAAAGATTATTTTCCATTTGTATTTATCATTAAGTAACTTAAATATCCATTCAGCCATTGCAAACCACAATGTGATTTAACAGAGTTCTGTCATATTATGCTTAGTAGCACAACACCTGATTTATTTTGACTCTGACTTTTCTAAGTTTGGGTAGATGAGTCATCATTTTTCTGGAAGCAGTCCTCTAAAATCTAAAGAATCACAAAGTACATAAACCCTGATACACAACGCCCCAAAAAAGAAAAAAACAGCATATGATAGATAAGACTTGTACACCCGCAGGACCCAGTGAGTGTTTCATAATGATAGCGATGATGAATGGATACATCACTTTACCTATTATAAGTGGCATATTAACGCATGCATACAGTAAGCACAAACAAACAGAGCAGACTAGTGATGTGTCCATTTATCAGCCACCTAATTACTGAACTCATTAATCGTGTGTATGTGTTTTTTTTTTTTAAATGCATTGTTTATTCTAGCCATTATAGCTGCAGCCAATAGGATTGCATTGCTGACAGCTGGGAATGATGGAAAGGAGGCGAGGGTAGTGGAAGTTGGTGACACATCCATGAATCAGTTTCACATCCACTTCCGACTGGTGCATACACTAGCTTTAACATGCAAGTCTATTCATGGGAATGGGCGTCTGTAACAGTATATCCTTCGATCAGCTGATTGTGTTGTCATATACAAACACTTGATATCAGTGATATCAACCAGGCTAAGAAGGCCTGAGTGTGTATTAAAGGACCAGCTCAGTTTTTGAAAAAAGGTTCATGAACGCCACCACAATCGATTTTAAAGAAGATGACAATGTGGATGTTGCTAAAGTTCATCTTTGATAAAAAGCATTTCAGTAACTATTCAGAAATGACAGACATTTTTATACATAGTCCCCTATTTTGTCAAACTAACAGAATTTTAAATATAAGGAACATTTAAATAAAAATGATTTGAAGCTAATAAAAGTCTGAAGTCTAGACGTAATGGACACCACCAAATTTTAAACCTTGAAATTGTCTACAACTGTGTTGGTGTACATGGACAAAATTACAAAAACAACAAAAAACAAATGTTATAAATATCGACCACCTTAAATACCCAGCTGTAAGTTCTGAACAGCCACCTGGATAGTACACATAAATCTGGCTGTATTAGTCAGTGGTGCCACATTAACGCGCTTCTCAGATTTCTGATTTAACACAATAGAAACACAACAAAATAAACACATTTTTCATTTCACTTTTTTTTTTGTGTAGTGTTCGGACGATCTCAAAAGGGTCTCCAAAACAATGAGCCCGTGTGATGTAAGTCTTGCTTCACTCTTCAACCACATGATCACCTCCATCTCTCATTACATTGCCCTCTCATTCCCACCCTACCGCTTTTTCTTGCTGCAGGCATGAATGCTGTTATGGCAGATGTAGGTGGCGCGCCTTTTTCCCCCGCTGACAGCAAAGATGGATAGAAGGTGGGATGAAAAGAAAGAAAAGAAAGGAAGAGTGGAAGAGAAAAAAGGAAAGAATTGGAGGGCTGGGGCTTTTAAACTTGACCTTTTCTTGATGATAAACAAACTTGACTTTCACACTATGTGGTTATATAAGGTATGCAATGAGGGAAGGTGCATAAATAAAGGCACTGACAGTCCCTTAGTAAAGACGGCAATAAATCCTCACATGGGGACAAAGTCAAGTAGAGTGATGGCTGTCCTTAGTGTGTTTATAAGGAGATGATACGGTGTTATAACACTGACAGTATTTCACTGAGATTGAGACTTTGAGTGTCGGAAGAAGATCGATATATTTGTTTTTGGCCTGCATTTGCATTTGTATAGCGCTTTCTTAGCCGGTAAGGACCCCAAAGCGTTTCACACTACATTCAGTCATTCACCCATTCACACACACATTCACACACTGGTGATGGCATGCTACATTGTAGCCACAGCTGCCCTGGGGCGCACTGACAGAGGCGAGGCTGCCGGACACAGGCGCCACCGGGCCCTCTGACCATCACCAGTAGGCAAACATGGGGTTAGTATCTTGCCCAAGGATACTTGGCATGTAGACTGGAGGAGCCTGGGATCGAACCACCGACCTTCCGGTGCGGAGGTGACCCGCTCTACCACCTGAGCTATATTTGTTTTTACTCCTTTCCTGGTAGTTGTGTTTGTAAAAGGCTCCAATTATTGAATATAATGAAAACTATTAGATTATCCATGATCTAATTATAAAGTTTTTCCATCATCTTCCCAAAACATTGCAGGATTAGAATACACTGTTCCCACAGCTGCCAAACTCTGGCAGCTACTATTAATTATTCTTTATGCAGCCACATTGTGTTCGGGACCTTTGGAGAATTGTAAACACTTACACTACATTTTTGTGTTAAGGATTTTTACACAATAGTGAAAGACTCATGAGAAATCTGTTTATTGTTATTATGTTATTTTACTAGGAAAGAACCACTGAGATTTAAAATCTCGTTTACAAGAGTGACCTGTTGCTGTTAGACTTTGTTAATCACAAACATTTTAACCTTACTTTTGTGGGTGAGTATCATTCCAGTTTCTGTTACATAAAAATAACTATGGCATTGACCTCCATATGAGTATGCGTCTCACTTAAATTTACTGGTAAATGATCATTAATTAAGAATAACATGTTATGAAATCAGAATGTGGTGCATTTTGGTTGAAATGTTTAAGAATAGTCCACGATCTTGTTGGCAGTCATAAGCACATGAAGGACTGATTTAGGCTTGTACATTGTTTTCCCACCATGCTGTGTCTAAAATTATGAAATACTGTTTTGTGCAATCTTTTCTGACTCAAAATCATCTTCCAATATTGACTTACTATGAGTAATTAGTTTAACAATGACTGATTTTCTTTGTCATTTTCTTTTCGCTGACAGAAATTGCTTTGCCACACAAAATAAGGCTCAGGTCTAAATTGAATTAAAATCCGTTCTTTCGTCTCTCGCTGCCTCAATTCTTCGATGATACCTACCATTACTGCTGCTCTTTGTCGCTTATCACTATCGCTGGCTGTCAAAATCACTTCAATCCAAATTTTAGCGTCGTTGTGTTATGTAATGAGATGTTCACATTCTCTTAACCAATCAGCTCCAAATGCCCATCTTTAAATCTTTTTTAAAATCTTGTGTTATTATAGAGTCTAAACTCCTTGAGAAGACTGTTGTTGTGATTTGACACTATGAATACAATTGAATTAAATCCTTAGCAGTTTGCTTTAGTTATAAAATTTTAATCTGAGGTAAATTTTTAAATTAGCAAGTAAGAATTTCAATATGAAATATGAGGATTTTTAACTTTCAAGCATGTAAATTATGTTGTACAGTGGAACCCCGGGTTACGAGTTTAATCCATTCCAGAACCGAGCTCATGACCCGAACAAATTTTCCCCATTTAAAATAATGGAAATGAGATTAATCCGTTCCAGACCTCCCAAAAAGTCCCCAAAATATCATAAATAATGGAAAAAAACATGTTTTTAAATAAGAAACAAACATCAAAATACTGTATTAGTAAATATAGTTAAATAAAAAATAAACCAACTTAAGCAAATATAACCTTACCTTGACGGCAGACGATTGCAGTTAACGGAGAGCGGCTGAGGAAGGAGGGAGGACTAGATACGTACGGTACACGTACGGTAAAACTAAAACAACACTTTTTAAAACTTCAAACAAAACTAAAATTGCACTTTCTTAACTGCATGAATTGTTAAAAAAAAAATTCTAAACTTTAAACTTAGCCTATGCACACTTAGCATTACGTAGGAACGTATGATACGTTTTACGATAATCAGCTGTTTTTGCCTTTTGGCTGCATTTTCGGCACCGTCACATAAAAAAAAAAAACTAAAATTCACTTTCTTAACTATACCTACGTACGGACAGACGTGAGCCAAGCAGGTGTCATCATAAGGGATAAGCCTTTGAAACGGCTCTGGGTAGAAGGGGTAGAAGTTTCCGGGTAAGAAAGGTGAAGCGGAAACCACGGACCTCCCGAAAAAAAACAAATCAGAAAAAAAACATTGTTTTCTGATAACAGTGTATTTTGATTTGGGCAGCACAGCAGTGCAGTGGCTAGTGCTGCTGACTCACAGCAGGAAGGTCCAGGAAGGGGCTTAGGTTAGTTGGTGATTCTAAATTGCCCGAAGATGTGAATGGCGGTCGGTGCCTCTATTTGAGCCCTGCAACAGACTGTAACCTGTCCAGGGTGTACCCCTGGGATCAACTCCAGCCCCCTTGCTACTCTGAACTGATAAAGCAGAAAGAAACTGGATGATTGCATTAAGTTTTATGTTATTTATATTAACATGATCAAAATAAAACAGTCAATCTTTTAGGGCAAAGTGTTGTCAAGCATGCCTCGAAATTGAATAAAATGCCAGTTTAAAAATAATTTAATTTAGTCTAGTTTAAAAAAAATGTCTTTGTGGAAAACAACTTAGACAATTTTCATCTAACTGGAAGGCAGTTTCTTTGGAGTTGTTGACTGAATGTAAACCTTTTGAAAGCACACATGTGAAGACATTTATCACCACGTGAGATGTTAATCAGGAAAGTGACAGTACATTTGTCATATCAATCTGTTTACATGCACAATATCAAGAAACAGGGACACTGGCACATTTGGTGGGAAACAGAGGTGAGCAGAGAAATGAAGTGAATGAATAATTCACCAAGTATAATGACATGTCACTAAATGGACTACAGAGGAATGATGGCATGATGTAACACCTTGCTCATACAGCATTAAAGTGGGCATCAGGATTTAAAGTACTTGTTTAAGTGATGCAAAATATACTGACTTTTACAATTGATTGAAACAGACTTGAAGATTTTACCGATCACTTTAAAGCACATCATGATTTTTTTTCTCAGCTACAGTGCTGAGACACCCTCAAACCCTCAGACAAGGCTAAAATCACTTATTTGTATTGTGGGTTGTTTTTTTTTTTTAACCTGAAATGTTCCTGAAGTTCTGGTTAAACCATGCAAAGCAAGGTGAAACTTTGTTTATATATGATTGTCCAAAATAAACTTCAGAATAAGGTTAGGGTTAGGATTTCATTTGGTTTACAGTGAGCAGCGAGCAGCTAGGCAATGCATTACATGTCCTCACAAAGACAGGAACTGATTTGTGTGTGTTTGTGTGAAGAAGATGTGGTAAATGAAAATAAGACAGCGGCTGCGAGGAGAAGCTCTTCTTGCATTTAGTTTGTGTAAGTGTGTGCAGCAGCCAGAGAAAATAAGATTGGCGTATCCTGAGGAGAGGGGCTTATTTAGTAGCACCACCTCTGTGTGTGTGCAGATGTGTGTGTGTATAGGTGTGTGTGTGTACATTTGCTTTGATTCTGGACTTCTCCAAATGCTAAGATGTCCCCTCTGACATAAGAGGTTTGGAGAGTAGCTGGTAACATTGAGGCTGATGCACACACTGTCAACTACACTGGGGGGGTACCACTAAATAAGAGTGATACACACACACACACACACACACACACACACGAGAACCATTAAGCTGCATCTTCTGCTCCCAGTGGTGTATTGCTCTGCTGAATACATATGTGTGTTTGTTTAGAGGGGGATCAATGGATGGTTTAGCTCTAATACAAAGAGGTCTGGAGGGAGGAAGACTAAGATGGAAGGACGAGGGGAGAGTGAAAAGAAGAAGGGGATAGAAGGATTTTAAAGTCCTGCAAGGCTGAGATAAAAAAAAAAAAAAAGTGTTCTTAGCTATGTCTTCCTGTTCTCTTCTCTTCATTATTTACATTCCCCTTTTCTTCTCGACCTTCTCCATTTATTTTTTGGTGGTTCCCCCCACCACAATCTTGTTATATCCTAACTTTTCTTTGAGTTGCTCTACTGAGCTTCCCACTGTGTTTATGCTGTTGGTTGTAATTTGTTCAATAACAGCTACGTTGTCATCATGACAAATCTAGCACCTAATACTGTACATGTGGTGGAAAAAAGTGCCAGTTTCCCAACTAATGCACACTTGTGATAACCTAGGTCATGTTCTGCTGGGGTGGAATGTTAATCGTTAGAAACGATAGCGCTATTGAACGCCCTCTTTGCTTTTCTGCTTCCAGTTCTCTGGGTGGTACACTTTCTGCATCCACTAGTATCCAATGGTTTGCTTGGGCTCTGTCTGAACGTCCACGTGCATTATTGTGACCGAGCAGATTTGTGAGCAAGGAACTACACTACAGTGTGTCAGCTATTCATGTGTCCTTCAGAGAGACCTGAAAAAGTACAGAATTGATTACTTGTGCATAGAGTCTACAGTTCTCTGTATAATCCATTCTTTATCCAGTACTCATGAGTCAAACCCTGGATTTTATGTTCATTTTAATCTGAACTACTCACCAGGGTTATTGATAGAATCTCATTTTGCAATGACGACATGCAGACAGACACATAAGGTAAAAAATACCAGCCAAGTTGGTGTAGCTGTAACATCCTTTCTATATGGAACAAAATCAACCTTTTTCCACATTTCAACACCAGTAGTTAGTTTAGTAGCATTACATCGAGAATAATCAAAAACAATGAAAAAATAAAGCATTGTGAGGGATTTGACTCATGCCGTGTTATTAATGATGCTGACTGACTCATGTCTGGATTTATTGTGTAAAAATTGTCTTTTTATTTTAGCGATTATGCAATTCAGTTTTGATTTAATTATTACGGAACTCGCTGTGTAAACATTCACATTTTTTGCAACTGTGTCTATTTTGTCAAACTTTAATAAATGAAATGTAAAAAGCTGAAGCTTTACCAAAGTCTTAAATTAAATCCCCAGGATTATTTCTTCAAGAGGGAGCAAAAAAAAAAGATAACAGAACTCCCTCAAAATTAAACTGAATGTATAACTGTATACAGTTGGCAATTCCATGCAACCTGTTTGCAATATTACAACAATACACTGTGATAGATAGCAAATGTCTTTCCTACTGTTCTGCCTCAAAGCAGTAGTGCTGCACTGCAGGGCAGACTGAGCAGAAACTACACAAAGTGGAACTGGGCCAAATTTATTATTCATCAATTTAGAAATAAACAGACAGCTAGTTTTCCTCATTGACCAGCATGACCACGATTCTATGAAGAGCAGCGTTAATTTGTAGCTCAAATGTCAGGACATGAGTAATGTACAAAAAGTAATAATAATAGAATATAAGTTCAGTTCTCTCTCTGAAGGTAGAGTAGCAGTTAAGATAACAGATTTGTACTGTTACACATTCTATTACTGATTTATTGCAATTTTATGACTTTAACTTATTTCTTATTCACTTATTTAATATTGAAGTTAAGTGGTACAGCTGGTTAAGTGAGTGGATGGGGTGGTTAATTATGCTAAATTCATTTAACTTACCTCAACTGTAGCATACAAAGTCTAGAGCCTTTACCAGCTGTCATATGATGAGAGGCAGGGTATGCCCTGAGCTCATTTAGTGTTGGAAGCTAGGCAAGGTCAAGCCTGATTAGTACTTGGATGGAAGACTAAGCTTAACATTCAGACATTAATCTGACATGGGCCTGTTATTAGCTGCATTTTGACAAGAGTTATTCAGGTATGCGTGACCTGCAGAGAAAAGACCGCCTTCGGTCTCAGAAAGCAAAAAAAAAAAAAAAAAAAAGAAAAAAGAAATGAATTG
>VURO01006448.1:7752-38411 GCA_015108175.1 Pelvicachromis taeniatus
AGGAGAAGGGAAAGAAAAAAAAAAAAAAGGGGGGGGGGGGGGGGGGGGGGGATGCCATGTGTAAAACTCAAACATTAAGAAATATGAAGCCTTGGATTTTCCATACTGGGCTGATTATTTTACATATTTCGGCGCATCCTATACATATTCTAAATAAATTACACACGGTATCGTTTAATATGCCATTCTGGAATAAATTCGGTTGGCTGACGAGCGTCTCGGTTAATTCGGAGTACTACACGTGTGGTAGCGGTTTTCCCCAGAAAGATTTATGTACAAACACTGTTTCTGTAGTATCTAGATAGTTCTATGTTCTCGTAGAAATAACAAAGAATTTAAAATGTGCCAAAAGGTACACTTCACACTTTCCAGACTTTTTGTCCTACAGCATTATTTTCAGCTATTTTATTTTCTTATAAAACACAGAATAGATGTTCAGTTATTACAATTTGCCTGGAGATACTGACATGTAATGTTTTATTATTATTATTTTGTATTTTTTTTTTGTTGCTGTGTATATAGAATAGGGGGCAGAATATAAAGAATATATGTCTGAGATAAAAAATTACTAATGCATAAGGAGAGCTAAAGTCTACCTCAGCACGTTGGGGTGCATGTTAAGAAAAACCAAACAGCAGAGCAGGGGACGGTATGAACAGGATGTCAAGTTTTTTGTTTCTGTTTCCCTGATAGCGCAACGTCCCCCCACTTATGAATGACGGCAGGCACTTGAATGTCATCGCTGTGCGCGTGTGTGAGGAAAGTGGTGGATAGTCACATTAGACCGATAGTCCTTAAAGAGTGTTTCTTGGAAAACAAATCGTGGAAGAGAGTCGCTTCCTCCTCAAGATTCCATGTCGTCTTCATCGAAAGATGGTGGCACAAAGCTGATAACTTCGTCGTAGGTTAAGGCTGAAAACAGATCATTGAAATTATTCTCCAACGTACAGAATAAATAACCTTTAAAATCCATTTGGTTTCTGACAACTCACCTTTCCATTCCTCAATTTCCAGCTCACGGCTTTCAAAGCTCTGGTCGTAAGGCTCTGCTTCAGGCTCGTCATCTGGATCGTGATACTGGGCAAAATAAGAGTGGGCCAGAGCCTCAGATGCTGTGATCCGCTTGTCTGTATCCAGCACCAACATTTTCTCCAGCAAATCCACCGCTAAAACAAGAAAGGAGACAAAGGTGTCTATGAGAAAAACTACAGGTCAGAGCAAAAAGGTCCAGAACGCTGTCTTTTCTGTCAATATATGGACTGTGACCACTGTGGATGCTCATATTAACTATAGGCAACCTTTCAAATAATGACATCAGCTTCTGTTTGTGTAATCTCATTGAGGAAAAAGATCAGCCTATACTAAACACCTTAATTCCAATTATGCCAGCTCCATTAAAATGCTGTGCTGGGACCTTAAGAGAGCTGTGCATAAGCAAATGTAGAAATGCTCAAAGAACTTAAGCAAAGGTGTAAAAAAGAGCAGGCCACAATTTCTCCAGAACAACGAGAGACTGACATTCATGCAGAAACGATTCCTTCAAGTTATTTCTGCTGATGTGGTTCTATAAACTACTAAATCATGGGGTGTGCTTAGTTAGACTCAGCACTGCGCACAGTCTTGGAAAACCTTGTTTTTTACATAACTGTATGCAGTGAAGTGTGAACTGTCGCCTAATCTGTTGCTATTGTCACTAGTCGGTACCAGATGTACGAGTCATTTAATCGAACTGTTTTACATTTTAATTGATACTCAATGAAAATAAAGTCTTGTGTCCTAATGTTATGCAGCCATCTTCCACCAGATGAAGCATGTTTGCTGAGAAACTTAATCTGGGCCCAATCTTTTTGTTAATGCAAAACAATGAGATCATGCATACAAACGGGGGAAATAAGCTTTCTCTGAGGGGTGGATGGGATTTTGATAGGGTGAGGAGTTCAGTCATTCATGAGGGGCTCAGAGTAGAGCTGTTACTCCTCCACATTGAAAGGAGACAGCCTCAGCTGTTGACCCCTGGGTAAAGTGTTCCAACTAGGCATGTTCTACCCAGAGGAGGCACGGAGGAGACCCGGGACCCACTGGAGAGAATACAGCCTGGGAATGCCTCAATGTTTCCCCGGACAAGCTGGAGAACATTTTTTTTTTTTTTTTAAGTGGTTGTCATGAATTTTCATTCAGCATGCATCATTCATAATGCAGCTTTGCAGAGTTTCTGACATTAAACAGTTTTCAAAACTTGATATCTGGAGTCTCTTACTTTTAGTCGACTAGGAAATGAGTCACCTGGAACATCCCTAGTCTAAAAGCATTTTATCTACAGCATTTATACAAACGCTGCGTGCTCTAAAATGCATCAAGTCAATGACGGTATAATCCTACAATAACATCCCCCAGATTATCTGCTGAAGAGCTCTTTATGACTCGAGGTGACAACAGTTAATGTAGCTTGTCCATGTTACATCATTTGACATTGTTACCAGAAACAATTTCCTGATGTGGTACGAGATACACATGAGAAAGCACCCTAACACAACCGCTTCACTAATACAACTCTGCTATCACCTATATCCAGAATGCTTTTTTTACTTGATTGATTTAACATCAGGGTTTTTCCTGGCGTGGAACTGGTCTTTGTGCAGTAACTACACATACAAGCACAAATGCTTCATGTAAAGTAGAGCCAATGAGACACTTATTTTGTGCCAGTGCTAATTGTTTTTCCTCTTGCACTAACCAAAGCAAAAAAAAAAAAAAAGTGTTAAAAAAAAACTCTTGCCAAAACAAATACAGAAAAAACCCCATTATTATTACACCACTAGAGGGAGCCAGTGAGCCATTAGCAGTGTAACCCAATGGTGTCATTCTGAAAGAGGAACTTACCAAGAGGGTTGGCACCAATAAACACGTCAGCAAAGTTTCTCTTCGGCATCTGGGGAAGTGAGTTGATATAGTTCCTTGCCTGTGAGGAAACAGAAACAAAGACATGTACTGTAATAGCAAATCTTCAAGAAATAAGGCAACTTTTAAACGGCAAAAACTAATAATATTTTGATAGAACTGCAACGCTAAACTGAATTTGCCTGTTGCAAGACAAACTGTACATCCTCCCCTTAAGCCACGTTCCAAGCATTTTAACTAACACCCAAATCACATGCATTACATAAACACTGTGGTATTATTTTCATAGTCAAATAGAACAGACACACTGGCTGCACTGGCAGAGCACTCTCATAAGCCTTGCTGTGACAAGCATGACAAGTCAAAGAGGAGAAAGGGAATGTGTGGCGTGAGAGCAGAGGACAGTATGCAGAAAGGAACTGGTAGGAAATATTTTAAACATCAAGTCTAGCTGCATTTATCTCTAAACAGTAATGTCGCTATCAGCTGACGGATGACTGCAGCATGGCCCTGATTCCGGCTGTGGGGAAGAGACGGGGCATGTGGGAAGACGAAGGGAACTTGTCTCACCTCGTGGCTGGGCATCCTGCTTATTAGGGAGGCTGGGGGCGTCCCTGTCAGGCGCATTATCTGCTGCAGCTGGTTTATATCTAAACCTTCTGAGTCAAGGGGTATCATAACATGGAGGTCAGCACATCAAAGAGCAGGTGTAGTTAGGAAGGCTGATGTATAGAAGGGGTAGGGACTGGGGGTGGGAACACACACGGGGTGAGGATGAGGAGGACGTGAGAGAAAGGAAGACAGTTTCTAAACTTTAATATAAAGAAAACCTTCATTGTCTGCACCCTATATTCAGATAATCACGAACACTGTGGCCCAGTTTGGCACTAAAGTTTTTGTTACTGTCACACAAAAGTTATCAAGTCATAGGACATGCTGGAAAGAAGCAGAAATCAAAGCACTGTGCTCAAATGGGATAAAAGCGGAGTGTTAAGAAAATTCAGAGCAAAACAGGTGCAGCTAAGAGGTAGTAGCATTGACACCAGGTCGTAGAATAAAGAGCCAGGGCAACACAAAGGCAACGTGAAATAGGGAGGATGGGCAATGCAAAAGAAAAGGAAAAAATAAATAAATAAAACAAGACTGGATGGGATGGCACTCACAGACTCTGAAGAGATTTTCATCAAGAGCTCGGGCCCTGGCGTTCCGACGAGCATCATTATAAGCTTCAACTGATCAATATCTACCACACTCACATGAAGGAAAACAGAAAGGATGGAGGACGTAACAAGGACAGAGGGGTGAGAGGTACAACAGTCGATGCTGTCGCCTGTAACTGAAAAAGGTCCACTTATTCAAAATAAAAAACATCAGCCACCAACTAAAAATCATACACCGTCACACTGATGCATTTACTGTGGCTGTGTGGAGTATTAGCATGCTTAAAGGGGTACTTAAAAATGACTGAACGTGGTTGCAAAAGACAAAATATCAAAGCAAATTATAAACAAAAGACAAGAAGCAACTGGAGTCAGAGGACCTTGGTGGAGTTCACAGGCTACAGTGCTGTAGTTTCTGTGCCTGCAGTGGTGAAAAGAAAAAGCAAAACTTTCACTTCAGCCGTCACAAACAAAACGGAAAGTCTGGCTGGAATTTTGAATCCCTCAGATTCACGCGGGTTGAACGTGGATATGGAAAATATGACGTTTGCAAAAGCTGCTTTTATTCTGTTCCTGCTCTTTCATGAACATAATTCCTCTTGTTTTCTACCTGAATTCTTGTTGGTGTCTAAAGAAGTCCTTGTTTTTGTTTCTCATCTGTCTGCTGGGTCAGGGTTGAGATACTACTCTAGGTGGAGTGAGGGGAGACTGGAGCGTGAGATTGACAGATGGACTGGGGCGGTGTCTCTAGTGATGCGGATGCACCGACCCGTTGTGGTGAAGGGAGAGATGATAGTAAAAGCAAAGCTGTGATTTTATTGATCAATCTACATTCCTACCCTCACCTATGATCACGAGCTGTGGATAGTGACGGGAAGAATGTGGCCGAATGCAAGTGGCAGAAGTGAGTTTCTTTCAAAGGGTGGCTGTGCTCTCCCTTAGAGACAGGATGAGGAGCGCGGCCGTTTAAGAGGGACTTAAATGGAGACGCTGCTCCTTCACATCAAAAGGAGGCATTTTGGTGATTCGCACATCTGACTAGGATGCTTCCTGGATCCTTCTTGGGTAAGGTGATTTGGGGATACCCTGTGACTTCGTATCCCCCCAGATGAGCTGGAAGTAATGGCTGCGGTAAGGGAAGTTTGGGTATCTCTGTTCAGAATGCTGACCTTGTGACCCTAACCCAAATAGGCGGTAGAAAATGGATAGATGAATATGCATAAAATTAAATGTGCAACTAGTGACTATAATTCACTTCTAAAGTCTTATAAACAGTAATAAAACCATCACAGATTATTGACTCTACAAACATTTGAGAATCAGGAACAGAGTGTTTATAATTGTTAGTACAGACAAACTGAAACTAAAAACTAATTGTCACCACAGTTTCAGATAATCATTTGACCTATCAGCAAAAATGAATGAACTAATTACTGCGTCTCTACTCTGCAAAAATGTCACCAGAAAGCATGCCAAGAATTCTCCAAATCACATCTAACGAACAGTTTGAAGTTATGTGCTCATGCTACTGTTCACGCGCTACTACCTAATACCCCAAAACTAAACCACATATACTTGTACTATGTGTGTTATTTAACATTTTAATAGTCAGTGATATAGGAGTGCACCTGTACTTACACTGTACAAAGGCTAATGACATGCATTGTATCCATGGTGCCTCCCATTCTACTCATGGGCAGATATCAGCTTTCACTCAGACAAGTAAAAGAAGACAGACCAGAAAGACTGCTTGCTGTATATTCAAAAAAAACACTGTGGGTTGGTAGCTCCACTACATCACAAAGCAGCTTCAACACATTCAAGCACACATACCCCTGCAAGGCATGCAGTGAAGAAGGTGTAGATGGGCTCATTGATTAGTTAGAGCAGGAATTATGAACACATTATGAAACAGATTTTGATCTTTAACAAAACCACCAACTCAGTGGTGTGTGCTACCTTATATATTTGTGTGTGTGTGTGTGTGTGTGTGTGCGCACGCTAATTTACAGGGCTTTCCGGTGTGTTTTTATATCAAATCACGTGACAGCTCTGCTGCTGTGTAAGGGCTTTGTGGGAGGGAAACAGGAAGGTACTGTATCGTGGAAAAGCAGTAGAGATAAAAGTGGGCAGCATTGAGTCATAGACCACAGGCAACTATTAACTCCATATGAGAGTGTGTGTGTGCATATCATGCACATACACACACACACACACACACACACACACACGCACACTTTCCTGGCTTTTCTGGCATGTAGCTCACTAAATTCAATACTCAGCAATGCTTTTACATTTGAAATGGTGCTTTTGTAGTGCTTGCAACAGTGGTGCAACAGATTCTCTGAGAGCCTGGCAGTGAGTGCACTGGACAGCAATTCTTATATAACTAGTCTAATACATTTGTAAACCATGTGCATATAAGCAGATTGCACTCAACCAGTACCTCCTCCTAATCTAACACAGACCTGCAGGCTGGCTACAATTTGAAATTTATTTTAGCAGCAGAGGTGGAAGGATACGGTCTGTGCCAGGGAAGAGCGTCCGTCCTGTAAGTAGTTCAGCCATGATGCAGCCCACCGACCAGATATCCACTATTAAATAAAAAGAAATGATTTCAAACATGCAGGTCAACAAATCCTTCAGATATGACACAAATCCAAGCTTTTCAGCATAATGCAGAACAACACAGCTGTACGTGCATGCTGCACATGCATATGCAAATGCAACAATGTAATGGTATCATCCTGTAATCTTCACTACTTGCGGTGAATTCATTGACGTCTGCCTTTTTCTTTTCAGAATGAAACGCTGCTTCCTGATGAGAGCGGAGACTGTAGTTTTGTGACAGCATTGTCAAACTGAACGAACGGCGCTGGTCAAAATTTTATTCTGTAACTCTCAATGTTAAATAGGAAGAGAAATTCTTTACCACATAATGACAACGAAAATTCAAATTCTGATTTTTATTCTCACACAGACAAACTTTTCAAAGCTGCTGGTGAAGGCACGGCTCAAAAGCCTCTTGCGCACTGAGCATGCACAGTTTAAATCCACATTTGTTGATCTGCCCATTTACACCTACACCACTTAATGCTTTGTAAAGAAAGTGTGAAGCAGAACTAAATGGCACCCAACGAGGCAAACGTCCGTTTTGGATGATTTAGGCTGATGAAAAGGCCTCTAAACATCATGTTGAATAAACATGAAAATTGAAAAGCTGTCCTAGTTTCTCTGAAGTTGTCTCCTCATTTATACAGAAGAAAAAACTTTGTATCCTTCCACATTTTAACGGTGCACACTGCAAACATCAAACCCCCTTTCTCCCCCCATCACTGTAAATGTATGACTCTTGACTTGTGAATTACAGCAAACTTAAACACACAGACGTCCAAAAAGCTATTGCGACACAGTTTTATGAAATTGCACTCAAAACATTACGATTGAATGCATGTGTGCGTACCAGTCATGTTGTAGTGCATCCAGTTGAGCATGATCTCCGGGGCACGGTACCACCGCGTGGCTACGTATCCTGTCATTTCATCATCTGTGTGCCGTGCCAAACCAAAGTCCAGGATCTGAGTGATGCAACGATGCGTAGGAGATGTAAAGACAACAGGATAAGACGTGACTGAGCACCTTTAGCTCTGCAGTAAGTTATATCGGATATGGTGAAGCTTGGATCTGACTCAATCAGTCTCCTCACCTTAAGCTCACAGTCTTCATTCACAGCCAGATTACTGGGCTTCAAATCCTGAGGGGAAAAAGAAAAGAGCCCAGATGAGAATTTTGAAACAACAGGGAGACATCCTGCGGGCATCGTTACACACGTCATCATATTGTCAAAATTAATTTAGCACAAAAACAGACAAATTCCACAATCAGAGACACAAAACATCTCAAGCCAAATTTTTATTTCTTTTGGCCACAATAATTGTGTCGTGTTAATCTGATTACTTCAAGCTCTAGTCTGTAGGTTTAACAAAACACCATCCAGAAAAAGTGCCATTAATTGTTCTGCTCAGTTTAACCAGCATAGGACTGTTTTTCTTTGCAGACATTTATTGACACATTCAGTGGGGTCACACTTACTCTGTGGATGATATCTGCAGAATGGATGTACTGTAGGGGAGAAAAGAACATACAAATATTTAAATGCAAATTCATCCATCCTTACGGAAAGCATGCAGTCACAAAAACACTTACATTACTTGTAAATTGGTGTGTATTAGCTTATGTCACTTTAAATGTACACCAGCTGAACTCCCAAGTGATAAACTGGCAAAACATCAAAATAACTAGAGTACGTTTCTTTAAATAGCATTGCTTCCCAACATACAGAAATAAAAGATCACTAACATCTTCCTTCAGCTCCACCCTTAAGGTGTCGCCACAGCCAATCATCTGCCTCAGCCTCCTCTTCTGTCCTTTGATATCCTCAGCACATGCTCAGACCATCTCACCCTTGCCTCTCTACCTTTGACTCCAAACTGCTCAACTTGAACTGTCCTTCTGATAGATTCATTCTTTCCATCCTGGTCACTCTGAGTCAAAATCGTAACATCTTCAGCTCTGCCTCCTGTCTTTTTGTCTGTGCCACCGTCTAAAAACTACATCATAGCAGCTCTTATTACCAGATTATAAACCTTCCCTTTCACTCTTGCTGCTAGCCGTCTGTCACAGATCACCTGTGACATTCGTCTCCACTCACTCCACCCTGCATGCACTCGCTTCTTCGCCTCTCTTGTGCACTGTCCGTCCACCTTCTCATGGATTCTGTCTTACTTCTACTGAGTTTCATGCCTCTTCTCCAGAGTATACGCCCACCTCTCCATGTTTACTACAGACTACAGCATCATCTGCAAACAGTCAGCGGACTGTGCATGCACACCTCACCTGCCAATCTGCCCATCACAACTGCAAACAAGAAGCAGATCTCTGATGTAACCCTAACCCCATCTTGAACACTTCTGTCACTCCTACTGCACACCCCACTGCTGTCCTCATACATGTTGCGCACCATCCTGACTTCCTCATGCAGTACCACAGTTCCTCTCTTAGCACCCTATCATATGCTTCGTCTAGCTCCACAAATTTAAGTGACAGTTTAAAAACTGTTATCTCCTCAGAAATGTAACTACACCAACACAATCACAGCAACTCTGACATATCTGCTTGTCCTCAACAAGTGGTGTAAACAAGTGATTCACAAAGCCAACACTTCCATGGAACAACAAAATCAAATGTGTAATAGGCCGTACTCATCATATATGGTTTGCTCACTTTATAAATACAAAAGCTTGTATTTTACTAGCTGTAGCCGTATGCAGTGAACTTTTTACAGTCTGTGTTAAGACTCATTTGAGAAGCATTTGCGCTTTCCTGCATTGCAACAATCGCCAAAAGAGGAACTGCTGAACTTTATTCATTCACTTTGAGTTGCCACTGTTTGCAGAAAAAAAAAAAAAAAAAAGTCACAAGAGTGGCTCAGAAACCTCACTGCCAACCAGAATTCAGCTGGTCTAAACGCAGAACAATGCAAATGCGTCTGTGGTCTGGTGAACTAGCTGTGCTGCGTTCCACTAGGCACCGCTTTTGCACAGATTCGATGCAAGTCAACTTTTAGGAACGGTCAGTTTTGAGTTGAAAATGAGAGCCTCGCTGACCTTTAAGCCTCTGAGGATCTGGTATATGAGGAACTGGACGTGGTCATCTGTGAGCTTCTGACACTTCACGATGTTGTTGAGGTCTGCTCCCATTAGGTGTGTCACCAAATACCTGCAAATCAAACAGCCAATCAGATGTAATCTTGTAATGCAGGAAAGTCTCTCTTTGATATCTGCTGCAGCTTCGTTTAGTTTAAAGTTTAAAGATTTCACTTTTGCTGATTATCATGTCTGTGTAATGTGCGACTAAAGGTATTTTTGATAAAATCATTCATCACTTTCAGTAAGAATTATTTCTAAATGTGGCAACTTAAAAGTTGGCCATATTAAAGGGATTATAAGAGAAAAACAACACAACAGGAAAAAACAACACACTTTCTTTTTCAACAGTAAAATATTTAAACAAAAAGGAAACCAGCTGAATGAGGCCAGCAGTGGTTGTAGTATATATATATGACCTCTTTAATCACAGAGCATTAGTCCAAGGTCGTTGTCAAGGAACAAGGTGTTCATTAATGGTCACGTGATAAGATAAGCGTCACGTCTTTGGCTAAACTTCACCTCATGTATGAGATCGCACTGAGGTTCATCTCACATTTCCACAAATGTGCAACATGCTGATGACGTTACACCATGCAGAGAATTCAAGGACGCTGATTGACTATTCTGCACACATACACTGCCAGATGGCTGTTACCATGGAGACTAGCTGTGATGTTCCTTAGGAGCACGTGTTCACCCTACATTCACCTTGGTACCACTCACTGCTCTTACATGAAGTTAAGTATCCTCGTGCATCTCTAACTAGTTTTGGCTATCGAGGTAATCTTGCGATTATTTGCTGACATAAATGCTTTCATTGTGTAAAAAGTGAAGCTTATAGAAGCCGAGACAGACAGCACAGAAATAAACAAACTGAACGCGTAAGAAGGAGAAAAGCAGAGAGCTAGAAAGAGAAAGAAAGAAAGAAAGAAAGAAAGAAAGAAAGAAAGAAAGAGTGACTTACACATCGTTAAATTCCTCTAAGCTTGTCGCTGGTGTGAAAACATCTAAAAGGCCGATCACCTGAAGGAAAACAGAGAGGTCAAAGGTTAGAGACAGTTAGCAACTAAACAATTAGCACCCCGAATCACCATCTTATCATAAGAGCGGTTTAAGCACCATAGTGATCTCAGCACCTAGGCTGTCAACCCCCCCGTTAGGGACTCCCAAGTCAATCTGGCCAGGAGGAGGTGGGGCCTGGACCAGGGCCTTGGCTGTGCTCTCCCTAAATAGGCCACACAAATAGCCCACAGCCCATTGGAGGGCCCATTAGGGGTCCAGTGCAATGCGGACTGCAAATAGGGATGGAAATTGAGAATGGGTCTTGTAGAGAATCGGTTGCTAGTATTCCAAGTAGCCCCAGCACCGTGATAAAGTGAGCCGTCATCTGCAGTGAAGCTGCTGCTGAATTCAACAGGTAACAAACCAATGAGCAGCCAGGCTGCAGCCTCCTTTTCTTCCTGTTTGTGTTTCTAAAGTAGAATCACCGTGGTGATCGCTTTAAAGTGTTTTGTGTTCATACCTATTTACGAAACGAAAGATCACGTGTATCCTCATTAGAATAGGGTGTGTGGGGCCGTAGACTGCAGGTTTAAAATAAATAAATATTGTTAAATGGTAATTAAGTAAAAGTGTGTTTCAGTTCATTTTACAGAGTGAAATGAAAGTAACGTAAGGAGTAGTATAACGAATGTCTTTCTCCTGGGTGTAATTAAGTGACGTACTGCATTACTTTTAAGAAAAGTGTTCTGTGTAAAATATGTAATAACTTTTTTGCTTCACTTTTCACTGATCATAACAAAGAGCGGAAATACCTCTAAGATGCAGAAACATTTAACCACTCAGCATGTAATTAATTTGCATGAATGTAATGTCTTTGATATGCTGCTTAGAGACGGTGGCGCCTCTCTAAGTGGAGCCAATGAGAATCAATAAGAAATTGAATCGCTACCTTCTTATCAATTCCAATCCCTAATTGCAAACTGTGCATATTGCACAGTACAGCAATAATAATAATAAAAAAAAAAACCAAAGAATCTGTAGCTGATTTATGTTAAATTTAGTGTTTGAACTATGAGCTCTGCTTAAGTTACCTCATCTCTTCAGAGGAAGTAGTGAACATTATTTGGGTGATGCATTATTTAGGTTTATTCACCAAGCTGACAGGACAGGCACCTTTCAGGAGTTAAAGTTACATGCAACCGGTTATGCTGGCTCCAACAATGCAAAGTTATTTACAATGGCTTATAAATTCTGAATGCATTATTCCTTTTTTTCCCCTTTAACAATACAAAAGCTTTTAGAGATGGGGCGTGTTGTGTTGTCTTTAACCTAGAATACACAGCATTCGCAGGGTCTTTCTCCCCTTTCCACGGTCTCTTGCACGATGAGTTTGTGATTGTATGACTTCCAAAAAAGA
Source organism: Pelvicachromis taeniatus (assembly GCA_015108175.1). Lineage (NCBI taxonomy): Eukaryota > Metazoa > Chordata > Actinopteri > Cichliformes > Cichlidae > Pelvicachromis > Pelvicachromis taeniatus. Next base: position 19,938 of record VURO01006448.1, read on the forward strand.
AAAAGAAAAACAATGTAATGTATGAAAGTGACAAAAAATAAATGCATACAATCGCTACAGTTGAATATCTGCAGCTGCAGCTTCATGGTGCCTCAGAATAAACCAAAGGAAGAAAAACAGAAAGTCTTCTCATTTATGTGTCTTTCAGCAGTATGTGTATTTAGCACAAGCATGCACATACATATGCATGCAGACATATTGGCAGAGTGCAGCCCTGAGTGCTACCCCCACCCCCTGGGGTCAGGGGAACTGAGGTAGATAGGTATTGTAAAAATACTGGAGCGGCCCACCCACACAAGACCTAAATCTGCAGCTGATTGGTGGGCCAGGGCCACAACAAACAGCCGATTGGTCCACTCAGGCTTTCCAAACTCAAAACTCGGGGAGTCTCCTGGCAACAGCATGAGCAAAACACAGAATCCCGCTCTATGTAAGCCACTGATATGTATTAAAGCACAGATGATTTATGAAAACCACCACAACTTAATGTTGTTTTCTTGTTCCTGTTAGCACAATAAAAATCCTGGCAGCAGCATGTTCACACCGAGATAAGTGAGATTCTTTATCAGAATGACATTTCTATGCGGCGTTACCATCTTGCCTTCAACACAGCGATACAGGCACTGACTCTGTATAATCCTCTATAATCCGTATTCCACGTAAAAACATGTTTTTCAAACGAATGCACTGGTGTGTTTTTCCCCACAGTGCCAGTGAACAGTGCAACACTAATTCCAAAACTGCTCGAGTTGTAACAGAAGTGAAATCAGGGCTTGTGCAGAAAACAGGATCTAAGAAAAAATTGAAAAGAAATACAGTAATGTGTGAATGCTGAGCCAAGCGCGCTCAGACTGAACCACAGCAAGTTTTGGCATGAGCGCTGATGTTTCATATGGAACTTTTTTCACAACATTAGGAGGCCTGGATTTTTTAATTTTTTTTTTGTACATTTCTTCCAGTTGGCCTTTCATCTACATACATGTAAGCCAAGCTAAACGGTGCGCTTCTTTCTTGCATTTCCATAAGATTTGCATAAGTTCTGCACAGCAGCTTCTAATCAGAGCAAAGAGGCACACTCCGAGTAGCAACAATCCCAAATCAGATTTTCATTTAATGACTTCATCGCTGTCATTTATTAGAAAGACTACCCAACACGTGTCGCGATAGCTTCTAGAGTTGCTCAACACCTACTGCATGAATTCCGTGAGCGCCTGCCATGAGCTCTTAAAGCCAATTAAACAATGCACAATACAGCTAATATTACATTAAACCACAGCTTTACAAGTTGGGCTTTCATTCAACAGTGAGATTTGTTGTACTGCTGTTAGTGGGTTTTCCCCTTTGACACTTTCCATGCTTCTTACAGCTAAAGTTTCTTTTTTTTTCTCTAAGTGAGTACGCTTTCTGAAATTGTTCACTTCACAGGTGCTGCTGGCTGATGATATCTGATAAAGCCCAACCCATCACTCACAAGTAACTCCATTTGCATATATTACAGCGATCGAAATATTTCTATCTACGGCTAGTGGCAAACCGCTTCTTACACTGCACACTTCCCTCTTTTATAGAAACATTTAAACGCATATACAACATTCACCAGGTGGATTTGTTTCCACAGAGCACTCAAAAAGCCTTCATCTGCACGCCAGCTTGAGAAATAAGTGCTCACATTTCAAAACACATAAAGATCCTGTCTCTCTGGTCAAAAGTGTAACCCCGGATGAAGCAACAGCACAAAAACCAGGAACAATGTTTGCGTTTTGTACGCGGGCAAGTGTCTGCATGTGCAGTATCTACACACATACACACACCAAAGCAGTGATTGTAGGCGGGAAACTCACACCACTGGCAAAAAAGTTGTGATACTTAGAAAAAAAATGTTGTTTTTTTTTTAAAGCTGCAGCTACAAAATAAGCTAAAAGGAAGACACCTAGTAGGTGGTGGGGCTGCAGATGTAAACCCGTTTCATGACTCATACCCCACCAAGCAACATCAAGCAATAGGCGTTAGTCACTAGCAGGGGAAAACCTCCATTGTGATGTCCTGTTAGCATACGCAGTTATTGCCTGAGGACAGGGTACCTGTGCCTGCTCATGCTGACACATGAAAATACCAGAAGAACTAACGCTGGGGTTTAAACATGACAGTTAAACGCTTGTTTTGTTGAAAGGTTTTGTAGTCTGTTGCACGTAGTTGACGTGCAGATGCTGTGATGTTAAACTGAGAGTACCTAGCCTTTCTTTGCAGGTGGCTCAAAGTCAAAGCAGTGCAGACAATCAGAAATGCTCTGCCACACTGACTTATCACCTTATCACTATGTTATAGATGTGTCTTTACATGCTTTCCCTTTTTGAATTTCTGCACGAGCTACATGTTTTCTCAACTCTTTCATCACCATTTTTCAGCAAGTTAAGCCCTCAAGCCCCAGATATTGTAGAGACATATGGAGGTATCAATCCATCTGGCTTGTTACATCCGCCGACTCAACGATATATATATGGTCAGAAGTAACGAAAGCGACTGATCCTTTTGTAAACCTTGTGCTTTTCCATGTGCGCTTGCATGCCATCATTTCTTTAGACTTTAAACGCACAATAAATATTGCGTAAATACTGAAAAGGAGGCGAGCAATCCCTGCCATTTGCTGATGGGTGGAGGTGATGTTGGCCCGGTTGTAGGTGACTTACGTTTTCATGCTTCATGTGTTTGAGCAGTCGCAGCTCTCTGTAGGTTCTCTTGGCGTGGATGATGGACTGAAAAGGTCTGGATAACTTCTTCACTGCTACCTTCAGGTTTGTCTTCACATCAAACGCCGAGCTGAAAGAAAGGTCACGTGTGAAACGGGTGGGGTCTTAACAGGAAAAAGAGAAATGCATCGCAGCAGGCTACCAACAGCCGTCAGATAAAAAACCCAAACATTTCTCAAACTGACAATGAGATTCTTCATTAGACTGCGTAGGTGTCTATAACGCAGCAAACAAAGCAAATACTTACATAACACTGAGCTCTTGGTTTCAGTTCTTATTACAGTCTAAAGTTGAATAGGGAACATGATTGAACCTGTTCTCGAATATCAGCTGCATGGTGGGCAGCGACACAGGAGTGTGAAAATACAGCAGCTAATTACTGAAAAACAATTAACTGCACAACATGCTGGTTGATGATCAGAAGTCTCCAGATAGAATAAAACATTCTTCTATTATAGAGCTGCTGTAAACTGTTGTTTACATGCTACGGAGTGTTGTAACATTAATGTAACCCAGCTGACTATCTGACTTGGCACAAGATGTCCACAACCACTTGTGACTGACCACTGAAAGTCTGTTATTGCAGCTCTATTTGGAGAATTGGTTATTTTTTTCTCTCCCCCCCAGTCATTCAAGAAAAGCAGGGCTGACGTCTTTTTGAAGGCCCAATCTGTCAAAACATTATAAGTAGGATTTTTATCACAGAAAGAGAACAAAACAGATCAGTTTATGTAACAGGAACAAAACACACACACACACACATACAAACACATAAGAAAAAGGTCTTGTAATTAAGTGTGTGGCCTCAATTTCCTCTTTTGTCTACACAACCGTCAACATTCAACAGCTGATTAATTGAAAGCGGTTCTATGTGCTGGATATCTCATTTAACTCGTGTAAACTCAAAATTAGCAACTGCCTGGTAAATGTGATGGAGATGTCCACACGAGTCCCAACTTTCAATCGTTATTTCTCTTTATTTCTTTTAATGGTCAATGTAGAGCGATGCAAGAGAAAACGCCAAAAAGCACAGTCACGAAAAAGATGAGTGAAATGAACGTGTTTAACTTCTTTACAATAACAAATGACTGAGCGCCGGTTGACACTTAAGATTATTAGACAAGACAGCCAGAAAGAGAAGCTTGACATTGCTGTATTTCCTGTATCTGTGAGGGAAGACAACCTACTTACGATTAACCACATTCCTTCCAGGTCAGTCAGAAGAAGGAACATCGCCCATAGATCCTTGCAACATCTTTAAATCTGTGCTCCTATATATGTGCTTTTTTGTTGTTGTTCTTGTTGTTATTTTTGCATCGCAGACCAAGTTAAAATGAAAAGCAGGAACTGCATGGAGTGACACAAGGAAACCACCAGAACCAGACTAGCGAGCCACTTTTTGTATTGCCTTTCAGTTTAAAAAGAGATGAGAGTCAAATTCTCTTGAAATGTTTTGCTCCAACTGTCGACCTTTCAGCAGCACACGCCTGTGGCTGAGAGCGCAACGCCACGCATAGGAGAAGTGTTAAAACGGATTCTGTGTGAGTGACAAAGCTATGACCCCGAGTGCAACACATCCATAATAAGAACATTAAGATAAGCACTGTGTTTTTTCCAGTAAGGCTGAGATAATCTCCCACACCCAATGTACTCCATGTCAGAGGCTTGCAGAACAACTTTAATGTGTCAGCAGTGAGGGAAAACCCATAGTCAGTAAACAGTGTACCAATCCTAAATGGCAAAACAAAGGCACACGCACTCAAACTGCTGCTAATCTGTAGGGCAAACAAGATGGGTCTAAGCATACACTATCCAATTAGTCAGCAGTAAATGGAACTGCCATAAGAAATGGCCATAAAGCGTAGACTATAAAAGGAGCAACTGAGGCTGAGGCTGGCTTCACGGGGAAGTAGAGAAGCAGCACGCTGACTAACAGAAGGACAGAGTGAGCAAACAGGCAAATATGTGCTGTAGATGACTCGTCCAGATATCTGTAGTAACTGTGTTATAATCGTAAGACATGCACATGCTTCAAGAAAGCTGGAACGCTGCATTTATACACCGATTATCCGCACATGTACATGTATACATTGGGTTTCTTATCAGAGCGTGACAGGGTTCGTGTACGATCGGCACTGCCAAATCTCAGCCATAATGTACGATCTATTCATTATTGGTGAAATGATTACCACGGATAAAACTCAGAACTACAGTAACACATTACAATGTTTACTCTTTGTGTTGCATTAATACTTTGAGCCACATGCTTAAACTCTGCACAGGTCAAACGAGAAATGGAAGTAACACCTCTTTCTGAAAAACAAAAAAGAACCTCATCTAACCTGTATGCTTGTTAGGAACAACAATGCATTATAATCCTCAGTAGACATTCACGAAAGGAAGCAACCGTAAGACGGCCGAGTCATGTAGGACACCGTGTGCTGAAAAGCCAGTAAAACAATAGGTGAGAAGCAGAATGAGTTCTGATGAACACATTTCAGAGCAGCAACGCGGTCAACGCCACACTCTCAATCGCCATCATCATCCAGCTTTCCTGTAGCTGGGGACGAATCATCAGTTCATGATGAGTGCATCGTGGTGCAGGAAATGTTTTCATATGCGCACACAATGACATAAGGCACAGCGGTGCTTGCGATAAGGCTTAATTTCCTCTGCGCCACTCAAATGTTAATGTTCGACATTAAATGATATAATAAATATGGCAAGTGGGGTGACTTAATGATCTGGTGACGTTACGACCGCGCTTACGTGCTTATCGTGTTTACTTGATCTTTAAAGTAATCTCATTAGAGCTATATTTCAGCTAATAATAGCAATCATCATCGTTTAATTGATTTATCAATGGTGTTATTAACACAATTAGTCACACTCACAAATCAAGGTCATTTTAGAAGTTTAGATTTTATAAAATCTAAAGAAATTGACTAGCAAGAGGTACCTACAGAGATTTGGCACAACGGGCCATTCAGACCATGATTTTGCTTGTCAGACAGCACAGGTAGAAAAACAACTGCAAACAACTGGGATTCAAACTCTAATCCATAACTTTATACCAAAATGAGGGGGTTTACTTTTCTGACATCACTGATGCATTTGGTCATAGACCTCACATGATCAGTTGCTAAAACCAAAGTCACAAAATTGCTGCTTTTGGGCATAAGCTGAAAAATGATTGCACTTTTCTCTGAGGTGACAACCCAAGGAGTCAGCCACAGTATGGGATATAATGAGCCTTGTGCAATTCTTTCTTCATCAGCAAAATATGAAACGCTAAATGCTGTCTGACAATGGAAAAAAAGAAAACAAGCCATAATCCCAGGTAAAGAAGCTCTGAAGCTGGGACTTGCTGCTTAATAAATATAAACAGAATCATTTAGGTCGAATTTCAACTTCATGAATAAGAAATGTGTGTAAGCAGAGCCAGAGTTTACCCTGCATTATCAGCTGGAGCTGTGCTGAGTAAACTTTAGGTTCCAAATTTGCCAAAAACAGTTTAGGCCTGTCAATAACCAGTGTAAATCTCAGCATGCTGTGAAAGAGTGACCATGAAAATCTGCAGATGTGAGAGTATGTCTTTGCACAACACATTACAACATACATATATAAATACATTTGTGATACCGAGCAGCGTGCTTTTAACTGGGCTGTGTCTTCTCTTTTTTATCTATGGCTAAGAATATTTCTACCCTGTGTTAAAGCATCGACACACACCCTTAGCTGGGAAGCCTACAAAGGAAAGTGCAAGGCCACATTGAAATCCCAGCAGCTATTACTCCACACCAACCGTGGATATCCATTAAAGTCTGACATTCAGAAAACAGTAAAGCCAAGAAATAAGTAGATATCTGTAGTGTTATTATATTTGGTGTATGCGAGTGCAAAGTGGATCAGGCAAATCAAATGAAAAATCCACATAGTTAATGCCTGTTGGGCTGTTTTATTGAGCAGAGAACTCAAGCAACATTATGGTGAAGACAACAAAGACTTGGCTGGCTGAGTGCCTGGGAGCATGTGCCCAGCTGACCAACAGCCGTGACACGCTGGTGGAGGAGCTATGAGGTTATTTATATTTTTCCAGATACCATCTGAAGGGCTTTAGAGGCACACTGCTCTCTGGACCACTCTGGTTGCAGATTTTCTTTTTTTGTTTTGTTTTGTTTTCTGGAAGTTGCATAGAAAAGCTGAAAGCTCCTTACAGAGAAAAGCAAAAACCAGGAATTTCCACAAAGTAGCTGCTGATGACAGTGCTCACATTTGTCTTTGGAAGTGATGATAAGAATGAGCCTCATTCACGGGTCATCTATGAACATATGCCTTGCATTTGGTTTTGGTACTGGTGCCTCCAAACCCGGTTATCGTCTTAAGGACAAAATGAGGTCATGCTTTGTCCACCATCCACTGCTATCAATTGCAAAAAAAAAAAAAAAAACCCTTACAGTCAACAGCTGAAGAGATGAAAGTGTGGCCAAAATGAGTTATAAAGTTATAATTACGGCCCGCTGCTGTCAATGACTTTGTACTGAGTAGAAGGCGTTAGGACTGATGCCACTACCTAACCTCGGGACCGTGAGTCATGCGTGTACCACAGCGGGCGAAAGGATGACATCATTCTAGAGTCGTCGACGTCGTCGGATGGGCTCCTGTAGAAAGCGCTCACTGTGCACGAGGGGGGCCTACTTTCCGAAAACCACGTGATGTTCTGGTAGTCTGCAGGCTGCACCCAACTACAAATGCATAATGTATGCAATGTGCGGATGTGTAAAGTGCCAGGCGGCACATACAGCAACACGGCACTTATTTCAAGTGGAAAACGCGTGCTTCGTGACGTCCTGGTTAACCCTTAAACTGTGTAATTGGTACAGATGTGATCTGATAAGGAAGAACCCCCCCTCAACCACCACTTTTCTTTTCTCTTTCTTAAACCAGAATGCAAGCATAGACATGCCGCACATGTAGCCTTCTGTTGATAAAAGATTTTTTTTAGCAGCAGTGTTGAAGTTAAACTTCGCTCTGGGGCCATCACTGTGCTTACCGTACGCTACAAGTTACCAGGCTGTCCAGGCGATACGAGAAAGTAAAGCAACAAAGTCACACACAAAAAAAACCTGCACAAATCACAAACAATCCCCACCCGCCGAAAAAATGCGAGCTACTGTGGGGAGTGTGCACGGCTGAGCCACCGCGGCCCGAGTATTAGGACGTAAACAAAGGGCACAAGTTATATCCCCGTTTCTTCCACGGACACCCTGCGCGGGCTGGTTAAGCAGCCCGGTGAGAGATAGCTCTCCCGGGCCTTGGTGGGTGGTGGGAAGTCGTTTTCGTTTGGTTGTTGTGCAATCGTGCTCCGTGTGTGTGTGTGCACCAGCTTTCTCGCTCGCTAGTGCAGTGCAACAACAACTTACCACACGGATCCGTAAGCACCGGAACCGACAGGAGATAAGTTCTGGTAGCGCTCCGGGACTTCCCACACGGTTTTGTTGAGCTCCTGACGGTAAAACGTGGGTCTCTCCTTCTGCGACATTCCTGCGGATTCACCAGCCCCGCAGTGACAAAACAAGCCAGCGGAAACTTCTGCCCTCTCCTCTCCTCCCTGTGCGGCACGACGTGCGGCGGTGATGCTGCTCTGCAATAAAACTCTACACAGACCCCGAACAAAGCGAAATAAAAAAAAGAAAACAAAACTCCAGCCGCCTTGTCGTGCAAAATTTCGGTGCAGTTGTGCAGGTAAAATCCCACTTCTCCGTGCACGTCGGGAGGGCCGCCTGAAGATAACTTCCCCTACGAAGCTCTTTGGGGTCAGGAAGCTCAGTCTGGCTTTCGCTGGATTTTTCGCCCTGTCCCCGCTTTGCTGGCGCGCGGAAACGTGTACGCGTACGTCTCTTCGCTCCTACGTCAGCCAGTGCGCGCTCACGTAGCGATAAATTTATCTCGCGAGAAATTGAGCCGCTATTAGGAAACTAGGGGATATCCCATCCCCACCGTGTACAGGAGTGGGAATCTCCCCCTCCCGTTATGTTAATTGCGACACGTTTCTCCTCTTTAAATGTTTACGTCAGGCAGTAGGACATACAAGTATGAAAACAGTCATCAGATGAAAATACATGAGCTCCGTTTTAACAATTTCCAATAGAAAAATCCTGCTTTAACTTCAAAACCATATGAATATCTGATAATATAACACGAGCTATAGCAATACAACACTCACAGGGGACATTTTTAGTAAGGTAGTACCGTTTCTTTGCTACATAGCTCTTTTACATTGTGGTACTTTAATAATACTTTATTAATGTGGTTTTAATGCCTATAACATCACTTAGTTATAGAGTCCTGACTGGTTAAACAAGCACAGCGTTAAAGCCCTTTATATAATGCCCCCTAGCAAAACATGGCTTGCTCTCATTAGCTGCACACCTAGTTACAAATGAACCTTGACACCACCTGTGTGTCAATAAGGTGTGACAGCTGGTTAAATTTAACTACACTGGAAAGTCCAAGATTGTTTATTAGCCAATTTGATATTTCTAAATGTTTACATATCACTAAAGGTTGATCACCCATAACAAGAAATGTAGACACATAAATAACAACATGAGTGATGGTCGACTTCTGTTTTAGTGCCCTTGTAACGAGCAGGCTGAGTCACAATCACACTGTCATAACTCAGAGTACACCATGGCAGGATTAGAAATACAAATTCCACCTGTGCTTTCCCTCCTATCGCAGTAAATATATCAGACAACTCTCAAAGGACTGCATGTCCTTCAAAGTACGTAAGGAAATTAAGGCATATTCCTACAGATAATAATTTATCTGCTGAAGGTTGTCTTTAAAAACAGAGAATGTTCACAAGGAGGGCGTTGGTGGCAAAAGACACTGAAAGGCGTGTGAGAGGTACAAGGTTTAATTAGGTGCTGGGCTGGGGGTTAATGGTACCAGAAACCAGAATAATCTAGAAACTGCAAACCTTTTGGACTAGCCTCAACACAGAGTTATCCCACATGACACATACTGAAGGCATACATCTTGCTGGGGGGATTTTACTGGGGGGTTTCTACAGCAGACTTTGATGGGTAAAAATGAAACCAGCAAAAACACTGCTATATTGAGGGAATAAAGTCACCTTACCTGATGAGAAGTGACTTTAGATCCCAAATATGACAAGAGAAATTTTAAAAAGAATTGTGCTACTGCACAGGAATGACAGAAAACAGAGTCAAAAAAGCTGCAAAGCTGATGTAAACATGTTGAATCCAATAAAAAACAAAAACACAAGGACAGGCATGAATATATTTTATACACTTGCTGGTCACTTTATTAGGTAGGACCTAATAGTATTGAGCTGGACCCTTTTCCTTTGAGAACTGGTTTAATTTGTAATTGTACAGATTTAGCAAGGCTTTGGAAGAGGACATTTGAGTACAGTAATTGTCACGTTCAAGAAAATGATTTGAGCTTTGTGACACAGAAGCAGTCATCAGAAGGTGATACACTGTGGTCATAAGGGAATGGACATCATCAGCAGAAATACGCAGGTAGGCTACAGTGTTTAAACCAGGGGTCACCAACCTTTTTGAAAGTGAGAGCTAATTCTTGGGTACTGATTAATGTGAAGGGCTACCAGTTTGACACACACACTTCTGAAATAACAAATTTCCTCAATTTAACTTTAATTATATGTTATCATTAATAATTAATGATATTCATCTATCTAAAGACACTGATTATGGCAACTGTTTCCATGGAGACCAGCTAGCGCTGATCTAATATTTAATAATAAACATTTTTTTAAATATATTATCTCTATCAAATTGACACTAAATGCAAATTGTGATTTAAAAAAAATAGCAACAAAAAATTAAAATAGATGCAGCTTACTGGTAAGTTGTTATAGTGAGCTATTTTTAGAACAGGCCCGCGGGCTACTCACATGGTCCTTGCGGGCACCACGTTGGTGACCCCTGGTTTAAACAATGCTCATCTGGTATTAAGGAGCCCAAAGTATGCCAAGAAAATATCCCCCACATAATTACACAATCAGCAGCTTGGAATACCAGTACAAGGCAGGATTGATCTTTGCTTATGTTTTTTTAAAATCAAATTCTGACCCTACCATCTGAATATTGCAGCAGAAACTAAGATTCATCAGACCAGGCACCATTTTTACAATCTTATATTACCAAACTTATGACATCTGGTGTGGTTCTGGTGCTGTAGCTCATCTGCTTCAAGGCTCCATGAAATATCCCCTGCATACCTTGGTTGTAACGAGTAGTTTTTTGAGTTACTGTTGACTAGCTATCAGCTCAATGCAGTCTGGCAATTCACCTCTGACCTCTGGTATCAACAATTCATGTTCACCCAGAGAACTGCCATTCACTGGTTATTCTTTGACCCATTTAGACAGAATAGTCTAATAACTCACCTTGACATGCCTCAATGCATTAAAGTGCGGCCATGAGATTGGCTGATTAGATATGTATGTTTAACATTTGAATAGGCATATCTAATAAAGTGGCCAATCAGTGCAGATAGTTAAACAGTTTTTCAAAAGACAACAATACATAGAAATTGTATGATCAACATTTTACTTAAAATTGCATTGCATTCCCTCCCAAAACAATTTCTTCTTTTGAGAATAGAAATAAGGTGACACAATTGAAGTCATAATAGCGGCATACATTTAAAATGGCATGAGAAGCACCATACCTATTTGGCTTTGCTTGTAAGTCTTCAAGCAGACAAATTTTTGCAAAATGTTGAGATATGCCTCATCTGTTGTAGGTACTACTCCTTTCTCCACAGTTTTGACAGAATTTTAATTACGGTCTAATGTGTGACATTTAAAACATGTTATCCAGTATACATTTTGATAACAAAGTATATACAACATACACTTATGTAAAATTCATATTTTTCTAACCTAAAAAATGTTAACATCGGAGATCCAAAACTGTAAATAAAAGTATACACATGGACATTTTTATATATTAGCTTTTATCTTTCCCTCCACCAGTGACAGAAGAAAAAAAAAAAAAGTGTTGCTGGGCACGAGCAGAGTTGATCATTTTCACTTTGATCACATGTAACCTCTAGCAAATAACTAGCGTTATTTTTATTTCCAAATATACACAGGTAGGCTATTTTTAAGTTGTATACAAGTGTAAGGTTTAATGCACACACAGCCCTTCAATCTTCTGCATCCTTCAGTATTAATTATTACGTGGGGTGGATGGAGACGTCAAACAGTACTACCCAACAACAGAATGTTATCATGTGACCCAGCACTCTCCCCCCACTGAAATAACTGTGGAGTAGTTCACATCTGTAGTGCATTCATAATATTAAGGTAGAAGCTGTGTACCCAGTCATCAGAAGGGGGCAGCACTGACTTCACTTTCACATGGGTCCAAAGGTCCAGCGGGGGTTCATCAGTCATAGAATCCGAAAGGTGTCCCAACAACAAGGATTAACACGTGACCGCAGAGATGAGTCCATCCCCTCTCTGAAAAGTTTGTCCTTTCCCATCTAGCCTCACCATCATTTTAAGAAGACAATGTAAAAGGCCATGGCCAGGCAAGATACTGCCACGGCGATGTGAAGCCTTGTCCCAATTACTGCAGCTGAGAACGAGATAAGATTAGTTAAAACAAGAAGAAGGCATCAGACATAAACTCATATATTGAGCTGAAACATAAGTGGATATTGTGACATACTAAATTGTCTGGAAATTCAGTCATTTCTGGTTAATCTGGCAATATTAGTGCATGAGAAATGACTGGTAAAGTTCTCCCAGTCAAGAAGTACAATAAAGCTGGCCTCACGTTTACTTCTCTTTGTTTATAATGACATAATAAAACTGAATGCCAAACAGCTGAACTGTTATTACTTTTACTAACAAAAGCCTGAAGTACAGGACGTTTTTGCCCAGTTTGCGGCAATTGTGTGTTTATGTACAAATTTGTTATTATTCTTTTTATCTTGATTACATCTCTGTATATAGCGAAAAGGCAAAAATGGATGTTCATTAACACAAAGTAATAAAAACAGATTTTTCATTGTTGTTCTTTATAAGCTACATATTCACTATATAAGACAAACTAATCAATTGCAGGCACTACTAATGTCATTCGTTGAGCTACACTTATTAACAGATATGCATGACAATATTCCAATGTGGCACACCACTAAAACTAGTTTAGCAAATTCCATTTACAAACAACATCATAAATGTGACAAATATGTAATGTTACCATTTGTTTTGAGAACAGCCACTACATAATATAGATTTAATTTGGAAGGATTTGAGAGTTATAGAATTCCTAAAAGGAAAATAATGATAATCCTGCAACCCTAGGCAGCTTATATAGTAAATTTCATCCATCAATCGATTAATGCTACTAGGAGGACTTAGGTAACAGACATACATATACAATGATCTTTATAAGAAGATGAGGAGTTCTTAGAAAGAGGTCCCACAGGTGGTTCTTAACACTCTTAAGATCTGGTTTCAGTTTAGCCACTTTTATAACTGCATCTTCCTCGTGTCCTGTAAACAACAACCATTTGTTTCCCCCATCACTCTTGGACTCGACATTCTCAATGTGGTGTGAACAAGGGTATAAAAGATTAAAGATTTATATGTGGATGGTGTTTTCAATAGTTTTGCCAATTTGTCTTCTCGTTACGGTCTCCCTTTTACCCATCTGTTTTGCTATTTTCAAATTCGAAATTTTGTGGCCATGTTTTTCCATAATTTTCCCTCTTTACCCCCAGAACAACAGTGGGAAACTACGCTATCAGTTACTCCTCATTGCAGAGGAACCATTTTGAAACTCTACAACACTATCCTGTCTCTTAGTAACCACTCAAATGTTAAGTATAAGTGTACATGGGAAGGGGAACTAGGAATTCAAATACATGGGAACAGGCTATAGCAAGGGTACGGTCTTCCACCTCCTGTGCTTGTCTCGGTCTTATTCAATTTAAGGTCATACACAGGGTACATTTCTCGAAGTCTAGACTTTCTGAATTGTATCCGGAAGTGGAAAACAAATGTGATAAATGTGTCCGGAGCTGGAAGGTTTCTGGACAGGGTATTTTGCTAATATGTCAACTGTTCCTGGGGTAATTCTTCAGCCATGTCCTCTGATTGCTATATTTGGGATAACTGGCCGCACACTTACACTTGATTCTGCACAGAAGGATATCATAGCTTTTACATCCTTACTAGCGAGACGTCTAATTTTGTTGCATTGGAAGTCTAAATATCCTATGGTTTCCCAGTGGCTCAAAGATGTCATGTTTTTTTTTAAACTTGAAAAAATTAAATATATGTTGAGAGGTTGCACAGCCAGATTTTTCCACAAGTGGCAACCCTTTATTTCTTATTTTACTAGTCTAAAGGTATTATCTGTTTAAATATACATCTGTTACTATTCCTGTAATATGTTTGTTGTTGTTAATTGTATCTTGATAACTGCAAGTACTGTGTTGTTTTCTTTTTTCAATAAAAATATTTGCAAAAAAAAAAAGAAAGAGGACCCAGTATTTGTTGCTCTGTGATCTATTTATTATCAAAAAACCTTGCGTGTTGTCATTGTTTAATTTAAATAATTAATGTACAAGAGCACAGGACAAAAAAGAAAGCACCAGGCTGCTAATATAAAGCATATAAAATCATTGTGTCTGAATCATACTAACCTTTGTAGAACACACCCCACACTCCTTTCTTCTCTGACAGCAGCCAGTTGTTGAGGCGAGGCACCTTTTTGAGGTATGCACAAGTGCAGATAAAAAGCAGCCCAAAGACGAGGATGCCATCGAATGAATAAACTACGGAAAGGGAAAAGTGACATTACATACTTATTATATTAGAGAATCTAAGAGCACAGAGTAACAATCACTCATTTCTGCTCAGATACAACCAGAGACACTCTTAAATACAGCACAGGTTCACGTTTTATTTCACACAGACTCCAAACAGGTTTGCTTCATAAGGAAGCAAATATTGACATTGAGCAACCACTAACTCCAAGCGTCACATAAATATGGTATGCAAAACAAAACTATGAATGTCGCCTTCTGATTTCCTCACTGTATTTCTACCACTGAGACAAATGTTTATGCCAGTGCTGAAGCATATATGTATATTCTGCCTAACAGTGATTTTTTTTTTTTCCTTTGACCAAACTGTGCTGTTGACTATTAAGTTTCTTGCAGACGCAGCAGTCTTGGTTCAATAGTTGTCTATCTGGCTATCCTGAATTTCTTGTAGCCTTAGCCACAGACACACAAGAGTCAAAGCCTAATAGCAAATACGCGTAGCATTACAAAAAATAGAAGTTAGGAAGAGGTTCATACTAAACACAGCAGGCTTAGTGACGGTACTGCTATTTACTAGAAAGACAATAGCACTGTAAGGAGTGAAGAGTTTGTTTTGGTGCTGACAGAGTGGCAGTACTGTCCAGGGCCACGTCTACAAGTAGCCTAGCCTCAATTCCAAGAAGTAGCCTAACTTCATGTCCCCCTTCTTGTCGACACGTCCTAGCTAGTTGGAAAACACGGAAAACCTACCATTTGTCATATTCGCAGCTTTCTCGTTGACGATATTATATGACGGTTTGTTCCTCTAAACTAGCATTCCATCCTAAATTTTAAAGTAGAGATTATGTATTCACTCGGCTGACATTTCCGTTTCCCTGACTTAAAATCTTCTTCTACGCTTCTCGCGGTAGCTCTTCCGATCGCGTTAACGCCACCTACTGGAATATTTGATTAACAGCTTAAATTTATAGATATAAACGCACTTTAAGCTTGTAATCAGTTAACTAGGAGTTTTCACTTGTGGAAATCGGATTTGTATTTGTCAAAATATAAAATTAAACATTAAATTTCAAGCATACATCAAGTTTGACTGCTTAAAATTAGATTTGAGATATTCCGAATTGAATTTCTTGATTCATATCTGTAATTCAAAGAGAAATATCTACAACACTGCATCTACTTTTAAATGGAGCTTTTAAATTGTGATTTAACTTGTTAAGGGAAAACCCCTATCCAAAGGTACCTGACCCTATGTTAAAAAGTAATTCCCCACCATTGTTAAATTGTGAATTAACTGTGATTACCCATGTGTTTTGGAAAATTGAGTTCAGTTTCACAAGCCACACACAGGTCTCATTATTGGCAGACCTGTTGAATCAATAAATCACTTAAACAGAATCACATCATGCCCTGATCTCAAGAACAGGTGCAATTTTCAACAACTTTGAAAATAAAGTCAAGGACAATCAGTCTGGACAAGGTTACAAGGTCATTTCTAAGGCTTTGAGACTCCAGCAAACCATGCTGAGAGTCATACTGCAGTATGAACTGTGGAAAACTTTCCCAGAAGTGGCTGGTCTACCAAAATTACTCCAAGAGCACATCAACACCTCATGTAGAAGGTCATAAAAGAATTCATAACAACATTTGGGTGGCTTTAGCTCAGGTGGTAGAGCAGGTAAGCTACTGATTGGCAGGTTAGTGGTTTGATCCCTGGCTCCCCTAGTCTGCATGCCAAATATCCTTGGGCAAGGATATTAACCCCAAGTTGCTCTCCGATGCGTCCATTGGAGTGTAAATGTAGGTAGAAAGCACTAAACTATAGAAAAAGTGCTTGTATGATTGGATGAATGAGGCATGCTGTATAGAGCGCTTTGAGTGCTCCAGGAGAGTAGAAAAGTGCTACATAAGAATCAGTCCATTTACCATTTAAAGACCTGCAGGCTTCATAATTCAAGGTCAGAGTTCATGATTCAACTATAAGAACAACACTGGGCAAAAATGCCAATCATGTAAAAACAAACATCTTGATGATGCCCAAGACTCTGGAAAAATATTCCGTGGCCTGGTGAGAGCTTAGGTCCTGTATTTATTTATTTTGTATTTATTCGGGTAATCGTTGTTTAATATTACAATTTAATGTGCTTACTGAGTACCTCTCTAGTTCTTTGATGTAGGGATAAAAATCACTTTAATAATACTCTATAAACTTTCTCATAAGCTCTTCTTAATGCAGCTCAACCAAGACACACAGATAATTGTAAACATAATAAGCTCTAACCTTGTGCTTCTATAGAGAGGTAATAAATTATTATAGCATTACAAAAATGCAGCAGTAACAAATAATCAATACAGCACAAGACAGGTTTTTATTGGTCATTTCTTGTGTCCAGCACACTGCTCCCTGTAGGGAAATAACAAGGGTGGAAGGTCGAGGCACAATGAACAAACTGGTGAAAAAGGCTGACTCTGCTGCAGCTGTAAACCTGAACACACCTTATGCAGCAGCAGAGGGAAGGATGAGGATTAAAGTGAGCTTCCACCCACACTACAGTGAGCTGACATCATTTGCCCCTGTCAAATAAATCAATTAAAAGAAAGCTTCAGTCAGACTCGGGCAGAGTGGCATCACAGTGCTTAACAAAAGACATTTAAAAAACAATCTTAGTTGAGAATTATAGGTGCAAGTCAGCATGTAGTGTGCAGCTTTACTGATGAAAGATCCATGAGTCCAGACTCAGTGGTGTTTCATCTTTGAGTATCTTAGGCATGGAAGACAGAAATGTTGTCAGGGTGACAACATATAGACACCTGTAAAAACACACTGACTTGTATTACACAGATGGGTAATCCCTACATTTCTACACTCACTGGCTCATTGCTTCAGTCTTAGTTTAGCATATTTTTTACTTTAATAAAATGTCTTATGCTTACATATTTAATAATATATTTAATGACAGCAGTAGGGTAAAAGTAGGTACCTTAACAACAAAGAAAAAATGCATTATAGACCCATAGATTTAACCCTTTAATGTGAACGTCGAATATTTCCATCACTGTGTGTAATAACAGAGCAAAAGACGCAAAAAGCCAGCTTTGTTTTGTTGGCAGTGTTTTTTCTAATCCCTGCATATGCTACTGCTCTGAGACAACAGAAGTTTCTCCCCTGAAGGGAACAACGAGTCGTAAGACAGTTAATGAGATTTGATAGTGTGGCACCTGTTTGATCATCTGCACTCTGGCTGCAGAGCAACAAAGCGGTCCTCCTCCTCCTCCTCCTCCAGTGCATTCGTTTCTGAGGAACACAGCTCATCAGTCTCTCCTTTGCATCGCTCTGTTCATCAATGCTTCTCCACCTGACCACACAGGTAAAGCGGTTTTATTGATTACTTTTATGCAGTCATGATTTGTGAGTACTTATTAAATTGGATGCATTATTTGGATTTTAGATGAAGATATTTGAGTTGTGGATTTAGAAAATATCAAAAGTTGTTTGTGACTTAGCACCCTGGTGTATGGAAATAAATATATAAATATATATGTATATATAAATATATGTATATGTATATATAAATATATGTATATGTATATATGTGTATATATATATATATGTGTGTATATATATATATATATGTGTGTATATATATATGTGTATATATATATATATATATATATATATATATATATATATATATATATATATATATATATATATATATATATGTGTGTATATATATATATATATGTGTGTATATATATATGTGTATATATATATATATATATGTATATGTATATATATATGTGTGTGTGTGTAGATATATATATATATATATATATGTGTATATATATATATATATATGTGTGTATATATATATGTGTATAT
>VURO01006450.1:6249-21572 GCA_015108175.1 Pelvicachromis taeniatus
GCTCTCTATCACACACACTCACACACTCTCTCTCTCTCTCTCTCTCTCTCTCTCTCTCTCTCTCTCTCTCTCTCTCTCTCGCTCTCTCTCTCTCTCTCTCTCACTCTCTCTTAACATCTCCCTTACTCTTAGAGCCAAAATCAATATAAACAATGTGACAATATCAGCCTCAGAGGCCAGCAGCACCTCTAAGGAGAAAGGCACACCATTGCAGCAACGTTTTAAACTTGTCTCCAACTGATTCTGGGGGTTACCGCGGCTTTAATTCCAATAATCATCTTCCTGAGTTGTCTGCCAGATGCAGAAATCAATGATTTTGTAAAATCATTGATTTTCAGCTCCGCTTGTTTATAAAGCTGTATGTTTTTCTCTCCGTAGAACATTCGCACTTGAGTTTGTGTGAGTTTTCTTGCAGTTACAAGCAGTAATTTGTTTTGCCCTCAATATATCAAAATCAAACGTACATCCTTCAGTTCTCAAACTGAGATCTGGTGGACACAATAGAGTCAAATGCCGTCTTGAAGACTGGCGGATTATTTACAGGCCGAGTTATCATAATTTTATTGTTCACCTCCCCTTTTTTTGTCACACCGCCGAGTACAATGCAAGAATGAATGTTCCCTGTATCGCGTAACATTTGTCAGACACGTCACTGTTACATTCTTTCAATATGAGAGAGGATTACATCAGTCCACATACAACCAGTTACATCAAAGTAGCTCTTAAATTAGTGGTAGCTGTTTGTGTCAGAGCTGTTCCAATTATTATTTTGAAATATCCTTTTCTTAATCTGACCCTCATGCATCAAGCTGGGATATTGAGGTTTCAGTGAAGCCAGATGAAAGCCAAGAGTACACTAATGAAATCAAACCATTAGTGTTGCAATTCCTGGTAATATTTTGTTAAGCATCGTAGTTCAGGAACTGACGAGACCAAACGCCAAAGCTGTAGATATTCAAAGAAATGTTCACTTTGGATGGAATATATCAAAGATGTGTCCTCAAAAGTCATTTAAACTGCATTTAAAGGTCAGATGTTATTTTACTAAAACAAAAAACAAAGGACTACATTGTGTCAAAGAGTTCGGTATATTCATATATTTCTTTACATAAGACCACATAAATTATGTTAAGTACTATATCGTGGGAAGTGTACAGAAAAACTAGAAAATAACACTAATGAAGAACTGGACATTGTGCAGTGCCGTGGGAAAGAATTTGCCCACTTCCTGAGTTCTTATTTTTTTCATATGTTTCAGATCATCAAACAAATGTTAATATTAGAGAAAGATAACCCGGGTAAAAGCAAAATGCAGTTTTTAAATGATGTTTTCACTTATTGAGGGAAAAATCTATCCATGCCTGCATGGCCCTGTGTGAAAAGGTGATTGCCCCCTAAACATAATAACTGGTTGCGCCACGATTGGCAACAAGAACTGCAAACAAGTGTTTGTGATCACTGGAAATGAGACTTTCAAATCACCGCGCAGGAATTTTGTTTGCATAATTGTTTTAATTCACTTTGTCAGGCAGATTCTATTTACCGTAAGTGGGTTTTTTTTTTTTAATTCAGTGGGTCTGGCAGTTATCACGCCTGGATGTCGTTAATGAAACTGATGTCAACTTTAAAAAAAAACCCTCCCCGGTGGATGATTAATTTTTCACACAGGGCCAAGTAGGTTTGGATCGCTACTTTCCTTAAATAAATGAAATCATCATTTAAAAATACTGCCAGTGCTAACCCTTAGCCTCGTAGTAGACACACCTATGGTATTTATTTCAAAATCCTACATTGTCGTTTTCAAGCTATCACACTCACAAGAGTTTCAGAAAGCTCACTCTGACCTTAAGGTAACAAGAAAAGATTTTTAGTAGATGCACCTGTGGTATCAATTTGAAGCCCCTATGTCACTTTGTTTAAGAGTTATCACTCCAAACTTAGGTGCCCATGCCAGCTGCCTGGTGAGGAGACGATAATACCCCATCTTTTACAGCTAAGAGGTAAACATTGGATTTTGTATTTGCTTGGGTCATCTTTGTTTAATATAAAAATTTGCTCGATGATCTTAAACATATAAATGTGACAACAATTAGCAAATCTGGAAGGCGACAAAGCCTTTTTACAGCACTGTAGATTCACATTTATAGGATATGTGCAAAACACAAGGCTGGAAGCTTCTGCCTTAGACTGCTGAACAAGTTTTGTTAAAACATTTTGGAACTTTGTTCTTGTTTTTCTAATGACTGTGTTTATAACAGACAATAAACACTTTTTGAATGAAATACCCTTTTAAACGGTTACAAAGAGTTTTCATCTATATACATTCTTTTTTCTTTTAGTTTGTAAAATCCCAAAGAGGGGTATCTACACCCCACGGGAGATTTCAGCAGCAACAAAAAAGTTCAGGGAAATATTTTGCAATGGTTCAGCGAATCTAAAAAGAACATCCGCATATTTTTGTAAAGGAGGGGAAAAGAGTAGGATACAAGTAGGATAACAGTTTGTTTTGCTGCTGATTTGCTTTGGTTTAACTATAACAAACACAATAACAGCTACATCGGTGCGTGCCCTAACATCAAATGTTGCAACTGAAAGCACACGAAAAAGCACCCGAGCAGAAAAGTCCAACTAAATTACTCAGACGAGAGTAATTCTGTTAAAATGCGGAGTATCTGAAATAACGCTTTGATTTATGTACTCATTTTCAGCAGCAGTGACACACCAGTACCTTGCCCTCCCTTCGTGCTGTGCACCCTCTCACCGCCTCAGAGTTCTGCAGCTTCTTGCCATGAAAAGCACCGACTGACTTTACTGCATCTTGTAGAATTTCTGTAGCACTTTCATATATTTAAAAGGGTTAAACATCATACAGCTAAAATGACCACTTTTGGATGTCTCAGGTGGTTAGTGATGAAAGTTTGTATGGGCGTGGGAGGATATTAAAAGGACTGAAAATAATGTCTCTAATGTACTCACCAGCTGGAACTCGGAGCGTCGCGTGTAGGCCTCCTGTATGCCGGCGTCCGCCCAGAGCGCGCTCAGCGCCATCACGTACAGCTGGAACTCAATGGGCTCGACCCCCGAAGCGCCCACACGGCCCTCCCACGACATCACCAGCATGCCCTGCTTCTCATTTTCACAGCTCTGCCAGCTGATACCCAGCTTGTCTCGGGCATCCACCAGCACACGCATGCCCTGCAGACACACACAAGAAGACCAGCAGCCTGTCTTAATGTCGCAGATATTTTTCTTACCACACAGATGGGAAAGAGAAAAGCATTCCTTTTAAACACAAAGTAACTTTAACACTGAAACTTGTGCATTTAAGTTACACTCTAAACACATGCATGTGTGGCTGCTGGTGGTTTGTTGAGGAGAACCATGTGGGATCTGTGTGGGAGGTCTCTTACTGAGACCGAATATTCCTCCTTCAGTTCTACTTTTTTTCTATTTCTGCCATCTATTCTCTTGAACAGCTACTCCAGATGTCAGACTGAGGTGGACTGTAACTTTCCGGAACTGATGATGCAGCATTCACACAGCAACAATAAATATATACTGCTTTTTGTTTTCTCGCTCTCCAGCTGATTCTTGTGAGCAACTGCGAGCATCACCACAAATGTAAGTTAGCTATAAAAACCTTTGATTTTTGAAGCGGTGAGCTCGTGCTGATCCATTACACCCTCACCGGCTCTTAATAATTCACTGCAAATGTGAGGCGTATTTCACAGCATCTCCAAGTCCAGAGCGGCTGAATTATTAAAGAGTTGTTGCTCATCTGTTTTATGGATCGTTACAATGACTCTGCGGTGAATAATTTAAGAGTGTCTCAGGGGTCAAAGTACGTGTGCTCTGTGTGTGTCTTTCAGTGACTCATGATCCATCTGAATCTTTTGCAATAGTCAAGTTTATTTGTATTGCTTAATCTCACACTGAAGAGGCTTTCACACACCCACAACATCAACATCTCCTGACCCGGCACAGCGTCGTCTTTACAAATATGAGGCAGAACATGTAAAAACCACGGGGACCTCAGACAAGAGAAGTCAAAGACAGAGAGAGAGCCCCCCACCACCCACACCTTTGAAGATAGCGAAGAAAAGGCAAATGCAAAGTGAGTGAAGGGAAGGTTTGACTAATGCAGCTACAATGTATGTCTGTTTTGTGTGTGTGTGCCCAGTCTGACTTGGCTGCCCTCTGTGACTCAGTGTTGTGGAGTGCTTTCAAGTCTGATCCTGTTCAGACTTTTTGTTCAGAAAAGCTGTTTTTAAGGATGAGTGAGATGGATGTGAACCTAAACAAGTGAGGAAATCCCACAGTGTGACGAACATGCAGACCCACTACCAGCGTGGACGCAGTGAACTTCCCAAGGCAGAATCACTGCGTTTGAGTGAGTCACATCCAGACTGTGATCACTGTCTGCGAGACGCCGTAACCCTTATCAATTTACTAATCTGCTGCCTTTGCATCATAATCCTCCATATGCCTGTCTGCGTCTCTTCCCGAGTGCCCGCATGTTTACTCCACTGACTGCATCCATGCCTATCAGCCTGTCACTGTCTGTCTGTAACAAGTCAGTTATGTGCGCATCAGTTTTACAACTAAGTCTGCCCCATTTCAAAGTCTCAAAGACTTCAGATGACTGATGTTGCCTTCTCTTGCCCAATCTAAGAAGTCAGCACCAGAGGATCGCACACATTCTCTAATAAGAACTAGCTTGTGTGTTATCTGGATGTTCAGATGACGTCAGCTTGTGTACTATATTTAGCACGTACTGTGCATTTCTGGTCTGCTGCTCATGGGTTACTGTGAATCTCAGCTTGAATAACAGAAACAAAGCGAGCGCTAAATACTGGAAGTCAGGTTTGATTTCTGTTATGAGTCTGAACATGGTCATAATTATACAGGAATGACAGACAGATGGTTGGCACTGCTGCCTCACAGTGAGGACGCCCCAGGTTCAAATCCAGCAGCTGGGACCTCTGTGGAGTTTTTGCATGTTATCTCCCTGTGCTTATGTTGGGTTTCCCTGGGTTAGGTGAATTTGCAATTCTAACTTGGCCGTAGGTGTAAATATGAGTGTGAATGGTTCCAACCACTACCTTCCCCCTAATCCCCTCTGACCCTGAACTGGAT
Organism: Pelvicachromis taeniatus; assembly: GCA_015108175.1. Lineage (NCBI taxonomy): Eukaryota > Metazoa > Chordata > Actinopteri > Cichliformes > Cichlidae > Pelvicachromis > Pelvicachromis taeniatus. Next base: position 11,386 of record VURO01006450.1, read on the forward strand.
AAGTGGAAGAAAGGGTGGATTGACAGGTGATGCATGGATGTTGTAACTCCTGTTGTAAACTAATTTAGAGTAATTTAGTTTATCACTGATTATCTGGTTATAAACATATGAACACACGCATGCAAAGAGACCATAAACACAGCATTTGCTTCCCAGGAAGTGCAGGTTGCATACTTCCCAGAATTATGGCCCAGTTTTTGACCTAGACAACTTCCTTATCTGACTGATTTAGGATGCTTTCACACATGCACTGGCACCACTTAACTTTTCAAGGCTATACCTGAAAGAGGTGAAAATGCAAAATCCTGCCTGCTCAGCAGCACAAAGTCTGGGCGATCAGTTAAATAATGCCCATGTTACATTTATGCAGGAACCAGTCTAGCAAATTCACAGCGAAGGAGCAGTTGTATTTTGCTGCGAGCCCTGCACGCGCTGTTCAGACAGCCTGAAGCAAACAGATAGTCAGACTGAATGTGAAGCAGACTTCGAGTGTGCAATATCCTTACTTCATTCTCCTGACATCCATGTGTAAAAACAGCTACATAGAGTAGACGGATGAAATACCAATAAGAAAATGAAAAAGAAAAAAAAAAACAGCTCACAAGATTTTTTTTTTTTTTTTACATAGGGGATTTATTACATGAATTTTTGGCTTCCTGTTAACCCCAACAAAACTTTACCTCCTCCCCAGCCGTAGAGGGCAACGCCACAGGACGCACAAATTTAAATGAGTAACAGACTTTGATTGCAAAGCTCATTTTATGTGTTACTGGCCCTCAGTATCTGACCACACAGGGCGAAAAAACATTAAAATCTGATGTCTGAGCTGATGGGCTTCTCACAGTCGTAGCGTGGTCAGCAGCGTTAGTAGTAGTTGCCTCTGGCAGATGGCTGGAGCTGGCAGGGTTCTGTTTCATTTATAAATGTTGTATTAAACAGCGGCTCTCTTTCCTGCGTTAATGCAGTCCACCCTACGAACTCCACTGACCTCCTCCACCTCCTCCTCCTCTAAAGTGACGACGGCCTTCTGAGCCCACAGAGCCCAAGTGAATGATGGGACTGTCAGTGACATCAACACCAGCCACAAAACACGACACATGAGCGGACAGCCGGTGCCAAAATATCTGCTGTGAACCAAACAAGCCAAAAAAGAAGAAAAAAGCAGGCGAACACTTCAAAGAAAATCAAGAAAAGCAATGAGAGATAAAAGCTACCAGAGATAAGAGAAGGGCTCAGCCATCACATGCTCGGTTTAGAAACATTTGCTCTTTTTTTATTGCTGGCATTTATCTTGCATTGTAATGAAGAAATGCAGGTCATAAACTAACAGATGATCAATAGATCAAGTCAAAAACGACTCAGTGATCATTTATTGTCTGTTTAAGGCTAACTTAGATCAGAGGGTTTTTTTTGTTGTTGTTTCACTTCAGTGTGTGAGGAACATGTGGTTCACCTCTGACGATGGTTAAACCACAGATTTATCCACTGCTTGACGAGATAATTACTCGGGCCGCACCTGAACTCCACCTCTCCGCTGTTTATTTCTGCAGGCCTAATTATGCAGCACACCTGTGCGTTCTCTTTCAGCTTTATCCGCCCTTCTTTCCTTCCTTTCCCACTTTGTTCTCTCGCTCTTCATCAACAGGTTCCCACAAAACAGGGGGTTTCCCACTACACCTGGTAGGTGACACTGATCTTCCACCAACAACCCCGAATTACATCTAGCAAACGATTGGCTGTTTTTCCTGTGTGATGTGGGAAAACCAAACAACGGCGTCCAAACTGAAAGAAGGCAAATCATGTCAGGAACACGACTGGGAATGTGCTGTATTCTTTTTTTTTTTTTTTTCATTCAGAGGAACTGTCAGTGTGAAGTCGGTGACACCCATGAGGTGTGTAATCATGGTGCATGGTATATTATTCACACTACATTGAAAACACAGGGATTTGAAGGCCAACAAAACAACACGATATTCACCCGACATTCAAACGGATCAACAGATTTGGCTTCTTGTGACTTTTTTGCCTTTTTCAAAAATACATTTAGGTCAGAGGGTTAGTGCTTCGACATGCTGATGGCTATTTACAGCATTTGCTTTTTATTTGTAAAGTATGGTTAAGCTGGGATCACCTCAAAATGTCCTTGTTTTCCAACACCAATGGGATTAATTCCCATTAATCCCATCACTGATGATAAATTAGTTATTATTGTTATTGTTTTATCTACATAGCTGCTCAAAGACCTGTTTCCAGCAGCCATCAGTCCTTCTTCAGTGGCACATTGCAGTGCCCAGTGCACGTCTATCACGTTACTGGGCTGATTGATCATCGAGAAACCCTTTTTCCAATTATGTTAACACAGCTTGTGCTGATTAAAGAAGCCATAAACGACGAGTATGCGGAGCATCACCCAATTTGCCTGCACGAACCTCCAATAAACTCCAGATTTTACAACCACGTGCGCTACTCTCTTCGGCAAACAGCGCACTAAAAAGGAGTGTGAATCTGCAACTGAACAGGAGTGCGTCACTTCTCAACCAGAAGCCTTTTTTCCCTTGAAGTGGAGAGGTCACTCCAGGATTGTGGCCTTCTGTGCAGAGTTACAAAGAAAAAGTCACATCCAAAAAGTGTGAAGAAAGAGCAGGCACCGAACAGAGGAAGAAAACAGAAACGATTAATCATTAATGAAAATAACTACCACTTAGAACCCTAATACTAGCATCCATCCATCCATTCATCCTTTTCAGGGGCGCTGGAGCCTATCCCAGCTGTCTTGGGGCGAGAGGCGGGGTACACCCTGGACAGGTCGCCAGTCTAACACACATAGACAGACAACCTTTCGCACTCACAGTCACTCTCGCATTCACACCTATGGGCAATTTAGAGTTTTCAATTAACCTATCCCCATGTCTTTGGACTGTGGGAGGAAGCTGGAGTACCCACACAAACAGGGGGAGAACATGCAAACTCCACACAGAAAGAGTTTGAGAAAGAGTGGAATTGAACTCAGGACCTTCTTGCTGTGAGGCAATAGTGCTAACCACTGTGCCACCGCCTAATACTAGCAGTCGCTCTTTATATACTTTAGATGACGAATGACTGGGCTGGTGAGGGAATTACAGATGTTTCAAGCAGGGTAATAGCTGGTAGTTTTGGCCTGTCCTATCAGCTCCTACACATCGCGCATTGTGTGTGTTTCCCGGAGTTTGGCTCCTGGTGAAGTGTGGGTGTGTGGGAAGACTGTGTTCTTGATCTGGCCCGAGACAGGACTGTCACTGTATTCTTGTGTTTGGGGGAGGGTATTGAATACTGTCTTGTCTGTGCAGAAGTGCAGGCTCTTATCATCCTCGTCTGGACTGTGTGGCACTCAGGGCGGATGTGCTCATCCCTCAGGAATAGTCTGGTATTGTTAGCTGGTGAAGGAGGCCCAGCCATGACAGCAAACAAAGGGACAGGACGCACACACACACATACACACACAGACTCACTTCAGGATAAAAATATGCACTATGTCAACAGACCTCTGTGTGTGTTTAAATTAGTATGTGAACCTCAGTGCTGATGGCCCAGGGCTGCAGATATAAATTGTTCTCATCGTCTTAATTTTCTTTAGAAAAAGTTTTGTCTGACCGTCTTAAAAAATCCAAATCAGTCAGTTTTATTATAAAAGCTAAGTCATAAGCAACTAAAAATCTGAGTAGTTAGGAGCCAGAGTTACCTAAAGTGTCAATTACTTGCGAAAACTTTCAAAATGCCCCCCCTATCACTGTTGTCCTCTTATAAAACACGCTTTGGAGGTTTAACAAACAACAACAAACAAACGTGAGATATGTGGAGGATAAAGGCCCCCTTGAGCCTTGTCTTTACCTTCAGTATATTCTCATAGATTGTGTCCCGGAAATCCAGAAGTGCCTTCTGATCAAACTCCTGCCCGTTAATGATGCGCATCTGTTTGAGGAATGTGGACTTTCCGCTCTCCCCGGCCCCGAGCAGGAGGATCTTCACCAGCCGCCGAATGGCTCTCCTCTCCCGGGCGATCATCGCGTCTATCTCCCGGCTCCTGCGCCTCGCCTCCCGCTCCTGCGCCGCGTCTCTCTCCCGGCTCCTCTCCTTGCTGCCGCCGGGGTCCCGGCTGGCCTCGGCCGGGAGCAGACAGCGGCTCAGGGTGCGGACCACTCCCGACATGGCGAGTCGTGGGAAAAGTTCACCGAAACTCCAGTGGGAAAATGTTCATTATAGGATTGTGACCCCCCCACCCCCGGGATGGAAATGATCCGACTACAGAGTTCACGGATAAACACGATAAACACCCGTAAAAACAATAAATAAAGTCTACATTTAGTTTGAGAAGCCGTTATCTAGTCTTCAACCGGCAGACAGCCCGTGTCCATCTTGGTTAGACCTCGCCATCCACAGAAATCACTCTGGACACAGTAACAAACCCAGAAAACAACAACAAAAAAAGTTGAAATGCGCAAATGTTAAGAGGCCATGAAAGAAAAGCAGGAAGTTGACCTGAAGTCCGTGTGTCCATCCAAAGCACAACAACTGTAACGGCAACGCTGAAGCTGTGGTATCAGACTCAGTGGGACAGCTATCCAAACTATCCAAACACAGCCAGTGGTTTGTGAACTTGGAAGCTCCTGCGGGCGGCGCTGGGACGGCCAGACTGCTGAGGGGGGGACGCCGCTACCGACGATTCCCGACAGGGGGCGCTAACAAGCGGAAGGAAATACATCTAAAAGCAAAAGAGCAACATTTAGCGCTGCTGGGGATGTTTTCTCCTGCTGTTCTTTGTGTGTGCGTCATCACTGATAAATGTGGTCTTGCTCACACCCGCTGCAGCAGGAACTGGACGGGGGGGGTTTGAGCACTTTTACGGCTCTGTTTGTGGATGCTTTATTGTCAGCGTCACACAGACTTTACATGTGTTCAGAAAAGTTTACAGGCCAAGGTCAAAGATACCTGTGGCCCATTAGCGCTGAGTAAAGGGGGACACCTAAGGGGCTTTGACACCCTGTTTAATTTTTAAGTGTGTATGCAGTAGGGGGTACAAAAGTCAAATTTACCTGCGTGGCATAGCTGGTGCTGTTTGTGAGCTTAGGCCTGCACGGATTAGTGTGGCAAAATTATGAGACAGAGGCAGAGTGTGTACTAGATCAGGGGTGTCAAACATAAGGCATGGGGGCCAGAATTGGCCCACCAGAGGCTGCAATCTGGCCCACTGGGTGCCTTTGGCAAATTAAAGCATACATTTTGGACATTTATCTGTGTTTTCATAATTTTTGCAGCGTTTCTCCTGAAGTCTTCACCAGTGGCAATTCAGGAAAATGACAGAAAGTTTCTGTTTTTGACTTTAGAAGTGTATGTTTTTACAGTGCTTACACAGTATAAAAAAAACAATTGAAAAAGCACCTTCTGTCAATTAACAAAAAAATGTGCATTTTATAAGTACGGATAATTAGGGGGCACACTGGACAATGAGATACCCTCTCTGTCAAGAGAGGGTATCTCATTGTCCCATTGTCCAAGTCCAAGAGTCCCACTGACAGATGTCTTTCATTTGCTGCTGCAGCATTTCTCTATCATGTAGAAAAACTGACATGTTTTGGTGAAATTGCACTTCTCTTTCTTAAGTTAAAATATTTCTAGGATTAAATGTGTAGTTAAATTTCTTTACACTGACAAACAGGTGAGGTACTGTGTATGCATGTTAACATGTAATAAGGAATTTATGATTACTGATTATTCTGGAGTTGGAGTGTTGCCAAGGAATGCCGTGGCTTGTGTGATCGCACACCAAGATGGTCTGTAGTTTTATACAGCTACACATTTTCTCTTTTAAAATGTTTGAAGCCAAATCCTGAATGAAAGTCACACAGGCTGATCAGAATGTTTAAAATGAGTTTGTATGAATTAGACTTTAAAAAGTCTAAAGTTCTTGCTGCATCCACATTTTAAATGAAACAATTAAGTTTATTGCATTAGTTTAAAGTAGTTTCATGATATTTTGGAGCTTATGCAGCTTAGACCAATCTTGGTATTCAAGCGATTTTCTGTAGTTGAATTAGACCAATCAGATTTCAGATTTGTGGTCTGTAATTTGTCAGTTACAACTCAGATCAAAAACCAGTCTTTACTGACACTGATTTTATCTTCTTTTCTTTTTTTTTTTGCTGCAGTGCATCATAAAGCTCATCGATTCAGTTTTTCCATTTCCAACAATTAATTTAATTTTACTTTCACATCTTTAAGAAGCTCACAGTTTTTACAATTTTGATTTATATATTTTACCAAGAGCCTTGAAATCTGACCATGTGTTCAGTGGATTTTCAAACAAACACAGCAAGCAGAGAAACCTTGCAATCTTACTATATTGTGTGTAATTGAGTTGGACAGAGTCCAGCAGCTGGATATTACAAATTTAACTTCTGACTATATGTATAAACCAGGACATCCCTCCATTTTCTGCATTTCTTATTTGGTTTAGGGCCATAGGATGGCCTGACAGCTGTCAGGGAGTTAGAGTGGGGTACACCAAGGACTGTTTGCCAGTCCACCAAAGGACTCATTCATGCTCACCCTCACATGTACAGCTGATTTAGAATCACTAGTACTACCTAACATGTATGATAAGGTGCTGGCCAGACAGTCAATGCAAACCCAAGACATACAGCACTAATCACTGCACCACCCTGCTGCCCCTAAACACATTAACAGTTAATCAGATTTTTCCACATTTAAACACATTAAACCACGGGATTTGAGTTAGGCACCCAAGAGTTGGGGTTCACTTTTTGGTCTGAGTAGCTATTAGCTACTCGGAGTACCCAGAAACATGGGGACTCTGCACAGAAATTCTGCACAGAAATTCTCCAATGGATGGTGGATTACTAGATTTTTATTTTTGTAGAAATCTGCAGTGTGGTGCAAAAAAGGTTCAGGGTTCAGATCCACAGTGGGACTTTTCTGTGTGGACCTGTGTGGGTACTCTGGTTTCCTCCCATAGTGCAAAGAGTGTTTGTCAGACTAATTGGTGATTCTGAATTGGCCGAAGGTGTGAGTGTGAATGGTTATCTGCCCGCGACAGACTGACAAGCTCTCCAGGGTGTACCCATGACAGCTGGAATATGCTCCAGCCCACCATATGAATTGGATGAGTGGATGAAAATGGGTGGAAATTAAAGTACATCTGCAAGCCTGACTACACTGGAAAACTGAAAAAAGAGGAAGTATGCAATTTGGACTGTGGCACTGAGTTGTTACATAATAATTTAAATCAAAATATTGTTGCAATATGTTAAATCACAGTTAAAGTACCATTCTGTGTTGAAAAAAGCAAACAAGACAGTTGTAAATACAACACAATACATAGAACTAATTTAAATGTCTAACTAATTAGTCTACAGCTTAACCTGTGCAAACTGATGTAGTCTAAATTTGTGCCATTTACTGGGAGAGAGTAAAGTAATGAAGAATGAAGTCTGATGTGCAGGCATGCAGAGAAGAGAGAGGCTACAAAGTGCAGTTTCCAACACAAATTTGTGTAAATATGTGAGCAAGTGAAACTCCCACTGAAACACACTCAGTTTAATAAAAGTAGTTACAGAGTAGTTACAAGACAGCCTGCCTTTGTCTTCAACACACTTCCTCGGGCCTCGTGCCTTCTCTTCATTCAGTCTCTCCACTCTTTCACTTCTTCTCTGTTGAGCAAGCCAAAGCGTAGCATCCATGCCTGGACCAGCCAGGCCAAGCCTCTCACTCAGCCAAACCAACAGGAGACCCTCTGCTCCACAGTGTCCCTGCCAGCTTGTCTGAGTCTAATCATCCACGGGATCCAGGTTGTTTCAGGGCTAGTTTCACTACAAGAATAATCTCCCTCACACACACGCCAGTTGGGTCTGCGGACCTCCAGCGCTGTTGGAGATGTCTTTCTGCCCACCAACTGTCCGCTGTTACCAAGACGGTGATGTGAGTCAAAAGGAAGTGGACTCAGCCGAAACCAGCCAGCTGGATGAAGCAGCAAACGTGGAGGTGGGGGGTGGGCTGCGAGGAGGAGTGAGGTCCAACAGAGAGAGTCCATTTGGACGAGCTGATAGTGTTCCCAGCCACAGTTTAAATTTGATTTCGTTTGTGTTGTTTTTATTTGGACTGGCAAATCTTACTGGGACACAGCATAATGGTTTGACAGCCCATAAAGCATGGTACATTCCCTCCTAGGAAACATTTAACTTCAAATCCATCTTTATTTATATAGTTTAAACAGATTTAAGGAAATTCAAAAATGTGCTCAGTTTTTACTCATTTCAGATGCCTTCAAAGTTTCAGAGGAAACGAATGCTAAAAGTCAGTTAGACGTTGAAATGGATACAGACAGACGTTTGCTGACATAATGGAGTAATTATTACAAATCGAATATTACACTGAAAATTGTTAAAATGTGAAGAAATTATGGTTATGCAGCAGGCAAAAGCATCGTTAGTTCAGCACACTAGGGAGCAAAGGTGTGTCTTCAAGCGGGTTTTAAAGATCTCAGGTGTTGGAGAGATCTTAATTTAAAGAGGCAGACTGTTCCTAAGGTTAGAAATGAAAAATGTTGCGAGAGTGGACAAAGAATCTCTAATCATAATTCCACATAAAATTATATTACAGTTTATAAGCACAAGCAGGACAATACATTTTAACTTGCAGTTCCTCTAGTGGCCACTTGAAGCAGACTCTAAAAGAGAATCTAGCCTCATTGACTCCTATGTTAAAATGTGCAGGTTTAAAGCAAGGTACACAGTTTACCCTCTCATAACACATCAAAATACAGTCCAAAACCAAAGAGTGATGACATCCATGTTTTATGCTCGCTATATCAGTGACACACAAACCTCTGATTAAAAAAAAAAAAAGTATATTAATTTCAGTCTTAATGGGATGGAAATCACATGATTTTTGATTTTATAAAGGCAGATTTCTACATGCTAACCTAACTCAAGGGCATTCATATAATTCACACTTTCTGAAAGCACGAGAAGGAAAATTATCTGAAATATCTTGCCATTGAATTTGTAGCTTAAAAAAAAAAGGAATAAAGAGAAACCAAGGATTTGCCAAATGAATAATGGCAGAAACAATTAGAATTTTCAAAGCCAGTGCATGAAAATGATTAAGCTGAAAGTGAATCTAATTTGCTCATCCATTATCCCTCTTTTAAGTGTGACCAAATGAGCCCAGGCTGTAATAACAGCTCCGCGCAGAAAAGCAAAAGTGCAGCATAAAAAAGGTTGTTTTTGAGTTTGCAAATAGAAAAGTTGTATTTACTCGCCACCCTCTTTGATCCACTATGCCAACACGTCTAGTGGTTTGTTTTTATGATCCATGCTTCTGTGTTACATGCTGCTTGTGCTTCATTGCAATGACTAATGGTATTTCTTTATTTTTTTTTTTAGTTTTAGTTTTGTGGCCCGTGTACCTGGAATCAAGGCTATTTTAATAAACCAAATCTATATCATCTTACATTTTTATCTCCATATTTCCTTTGTATCAAATGTCTACTTGTCTGCCTTTGTTGCACCTTCAAAAGCAGACAGCACTTAATACTGCACTGATTGCAATCTACTTTTGAGGGGATAAAAATGGATTTTGTGCCTTTGATTTGAGATAGAAGCTGTTTGCAAATGTAAGGAACACTTTTTCAAGTGGAAATGTCCTGTTGCAGTTCTAACTTCCTCTGGACAGAGGGCACTGTTAGATCAGATTTTAAAAACAGTCATTCCAAAATCCCCCCTTTATCCCTCAATTTAAACAGGAGAGTAAGGAAAAGGGGCCAAATAAAATGCATGGTCAGCAAACAAGGTACCAGAGGCTGTGTGGGTAATGCTGCCAATGACCTGGTCTTTATTCACACATTTGGAGGTGTGGAAGACCTGACTGTGCACACATGGACATACGCACTCTCATTCCTGAAAGAAAGTTATTCTATTAAAATGTCTCCCTAATTTAAAGCACATCTGCAGCAGAATATTGAGCCTGAGCTGTGTGTGTCTACACATTTTATTTGTGTGTATGAGGAAAAGAGAGAGCGAGAGAGAGAGAGAGCGAGAAAGATGTCAGCGCAAGATTAAAATTCATCCAGATAGCAACATACTCTTCTCATGTAATTAGCCTAAAAGCCTTTTCATCAGGTTTGGCACAACACT
>VURO01006452.1:16238-35602 GCA_015108175.1 Pelvicachromis taeniatus
TTTTTGTTTTTGTTGTGTTTTTTTTTTTCTTTTGGTGATGAAGTGTCAAATATGCACATAAATAATATGTTTATTTTTTATGTTAGATGTTCAAACTTCCTCTCATTATTGGGTAAGGTCCCACTCGCTCATACAGGCACACTCCTTACACCACATGTTTTGGTTAAGAACTGGTCAACCTACAGTCAGTACAGTGCTCAATTATACTGCTGCTGTGTGATAGTGCTAATCTAAAACTGTTTGGACAAAGCTTAAATAACATAAAAGTCATATTTTTACATTTTATAGTGTAACCGCTAAACGTGTTACCGTCAACTATAAGCCTGTGTGCATGAACGTCACGCGCGAGAGCACGAGCAAGGTTTTAAAACTACAAGGACCACGATGCTTTGCAGCGAAACAGTCATTATCATCACATATCTTCAACATAAGGAAAAGCTTCCTCTTTGGAAGGGTTTTATTTGCTAACTTCGGACAGAGGGTGACTCCTACTCAGAGTCAGCATTTTGATAAGTCAATAGATAGTTCCTTCTCTCGTAAAGTAGAAACTGTTGAGCAAATGTGCGCCATAAGTGACCTAGAGCTAGCGTTGTAGCCTAGGAGCCTGCTCAGAGAGCAGAGAGCGAGCTTCAAAGGCTAGTGCGAGCTAACGCTAGCTAAAGCTAGCTAAACTAAGACCGAAACCGGGAGATTATAACTGTATTCACCGAAGACATCAGGCGACAGGAGTAACTGTTGATGTTATATGTGCAGGAGATGTTAAGAAGCAGCAGCACAAGGTAAGCAGATCATTACTGGTGGTGTTACTGTGTGTCCTGAAAGACTACTGATAGCTAGTTACTTGACAGCTAAGTTAGCGTTATAATTGGAGGGATTGAAAACATATATGAAATGTATGCTTTGGCACCGTGACAGTGAGCTAAATGCACGCTTTTGTCTAAACGGGAGAAAAAAACGCTAGTCAGATGAGGTGTCGGTAGCCGTGCTTTAATGCGCTGGCGTGTGAAACGTTATCACGTGAGTTGCCACAACACAGGAAACATAGGTTAACCCCTCTGACGTGGATTATAAAATAGCCTAACCAGGTCACGGCAGCGCTGTTTTAATATTGTATGACTCCTTTCTTTTATCCTTCTGGTGGTGTTATTTTTGTTCTGTAGCGTTACATTTTTGTATCGTTAAAATAGTCTCTGAACATTTTCGTTAATTTATCAGTAGAACACTTTGCGGTAGATACGTAATCTATACTTGAATAAACGTGTGATTTGCATAGACTATTCAGCCCTTCATTGTATGATAAGTTGATTAACCGGGCTTGTAGGGTTACAGTAAGGTGTAACCTGCACCAGTGATCCTTTACCCCTCCTGCCACATTCCCTGCACCCTTTTCGTTAATGGACTCTTTGTATTGAATTTACTTCACTGCTAAACACACAGAGGTGAAATACTGTTTGTTAACACTTCACACAGTTCTCTAAAGTGTAATTAGTAAACCCCTTTAAATCCCACATCTGTTGCTGTTACTGAAGTAACAGTAACTCTGTGAGAACTGTTCTGTATTTGTGCATTGTCGTTTGTTAAGACAGTCAGTGCTGTTTCAGCTATGTGCAAATATGTACCTTTGACAGTGGTTTCAAATGTTCCTCTTGTGACTAGATGATGTGCACAAAACTTGCAAAACATGAGCTACCATCACCTTGCTTATGAGTGCCCCCAATTTTAGCCACAGTGAAAAATCCCCTTCATATTTTAGCTCCATCACTTTTTACCCATCCTGGTTGTTACTCCATTTATTACAGATGCTGAATACTTTCCTAGCATAATTAGAAACTTGTCTCCCCATCTGCCTCCATATCTCTTTCATTTTAAGCACTCTTGGTTATAACCTCTAAAAGTGCTGATGGTGAACTAATGGTGTGCATTTTTGAATTTGGAGATGAGTCACAGGGATCAAAAGAGCTTTGGTTTGCTAAGCTGTCTGTTTGCTAAATAAAAAGGTACACCAAGGCTCTTAGTGTGGTTTGACAAAGAGAGTTTAGAGACATTCATTTCTTCCTTGCTAAAATTACAAGTGCTGAGTGTTAAAATTAATTTGCAGTCAATATCTGGGAGTCGGTAATGTACTTGAGGCTTGACACTGACTGAACCAACTCATGTGCTGTTTATCTCTTCCTCCTCTTCTTTTTGTGACAGCAAGTCTGTAGTGATGCTGCTGACGTGAAATTATAGGTTGCACACAAAGATGAGCAAATCCTTCTCATGGTTTCCCATGAATCTCACCTGGAGTGGGAGGGTTCTGTGAAAAGGGCAAGAAGAGGAAGGATAACACGTGGACTATAATCAAGAGTCATGAATCTCCATCAGGTCCTTACGGGGGCTGTCAACCCTGGAGACAACTGTTTCTCTGTAGGAAGCATCAACAATGTACCATTCACGGTAAGAGATTTCAGACTCTGGAAGTATTTCCCCCTCAGCAGTTTAGGAGCTTTGATTCACGGGGGGTGGTTAAACTGATTTGTCACAATAGCAGATTTTCTAGCAGATTCCTTTGAAACCTAATGTGCAAATGTACCGCACAAAGTTGTTTAATGGGCTTGGGACTTTGTTATGTACGAAATACAGAAGCTGAAATGCATGTGATCGCAAAGCTCAAAACCGATTAGAGAGTTAAATAAATGAACACTGGTGTCAACTTTGTAAATTAAATAAAGGTAATTTAAAAGGAAAAACAATAATGAGATGAGTCTCTGCTGCATTATAGACTTTCTGTGTCATTGTTTTATTATTTGTCAAAATGTTATTATATGTTCTGCTGTCACCCAACTCTGCCTCTAAGTAATAAAGACCAATCAAAGAAGATTGTTATTGCAGTAGAGTCTAAACAATGAAGAAAGGAGATTTATGTTGATTAGAGTAATTAAATGACATTACTTATTTTTAATGATGTAATTTTTCAGAGCAGTGAGGGCTGAAATCATCAACTACTTTTTTTCTTTAAGGGTACCAGACCCCCTTGACGGGTGAGTCAGAGTGCTAATTTCAGACACTGGTACCATGCTTTTCAGGAGTGGATTAATAGGGGAGCCGTTTGTGTCCTTATGTCCTCTTGTGAAAGAGGAAAAGTCGCAGTGAATCACAGTTCATGTGAGGAGCTCCTTTTGAGCGCCACAGAAATAGAGCATGGAATTCTAATCTTATCCGCTTGGACTCGAGAGCTGTCATATGATGGCATGTTTGATGCCTTGATGGTAGCTCTGGGATGAGTGCAGTTCAACTGACCCGTCATGCAATCCTGGCCAGATGAATCTTAGAGTATCATCTTCATTTCTCTAACCCTCTTGCTGTCTTGTCTCTTGATAGGCCTATGCATCAGGTTGTGACGTGGTGATTTTGGGCAGTGATTTTGAGCGACTGCAGATCATCCCAGGGGCCAAACATGGCAACATACAGGTCGGCTGTGTCGACTGCTCATTGCAGGGTGGACAGGTAAGACCAATGGTGTGGTGCTTTTATTCACTGGGGTCCTCAGGCTGACTTGTGCTTGAATGCGTAAGCCTGAGATCCCTGAAAATATATGGAGCCAGATTTCAGTAAAAGATAAGGATAAATGGTTTGCCACATAGAGTAATTATGTAAGACCATTACACGATAACATATATTTATAGCTCATTAATTGTTTTAATCATATTTATTTTTCCACATAAAAATATCAAACATTTAGTTGCTTGAGCTTAGAAAAGGTGCAGATTCAGTGCTCGTCTTTGATGTATTTCATTTTAAGGTGATGGTTTGTGTTCTGGATGTCTTTTAAAAAGTTTTGTTTTGGTGCCAAAATGGTTAATTGATTGAAAAATGTAATTCAAATATATTTTAGTTCCAGCCTTAAAGTTATAAGACATCATATTCATATCAAATCCATAAACTGTCCTTTGGCTTGACTGAAATCAAACTACAAGTACTTGAAACAAAGCAACGATCAACTATAAATTATCTAATGTTTGAAAAAACATCTGACCCATATTTAATTTAGAAAGAAGAAAGCAGGTGTTAAACACTGCCAGGCCCCATGACATACTGTATTTTTTGCCTTTACTTTAATATAATGACCACACGTGTGGTTAATTACATTGGGTGGTTAGCAAGTTCCACTTTGTGACTCCTTTTTTAAGTTGGTTTGGTATATTAGCTGTTTTGCAGTGCATTTTAATTAGCGATCTCTATTGCTGTCTTAAGTGTTGGCAGCTTATACTTTCAGAAAAGTAACTTGTTGGCAACATCAGTGAGCAGCTTAATGAACTGGAGCTTCCTGTCATCAACTCTAAGTGAAGTGAATACCACCCAGTAAAGCTGGTGATTGTATAGCAAGTGCCTTTGCTGTTGTCACTGACAGGTCCTTTAATGTTGGCACAAACAAAAGATCTTCTGTGATTGTAATTTGCAATTTGAAAAAAAAGATGTAGTTATTTAATGTAGTCTTTCTGTTATTTTCTTAATCGCCTTTCCCATTTCATATGCAGAACAAAGACAATGAAAGATTTTCTTTTGCATTTGCTTTGGTGGACCTAATTAAGGAAGTAGATGATGATGTCATTGCAATTGCAAAGTTCTTAGGAAAATGAAGAAATGTATAACGTTACCTACAAAACTCAGTTTACAATTTAAAGAATATGACTGACCCTTGCCATTCTTTCTTACATCATATCAGTTACTCTGCAGTCAGACCACAAATGTTTGGAGACTAATACCAGTTGACCTCTGCAATTGCACTGATTGTTCCTAACTGCGAGAGCCATTCGGAGGTAGATGGCTGGAGGTTGCCAATTTTTACTTGTGTGACTGAGCCATAACCATAAGTCGCTGCCAGTAAAATGTTGTCTTCTTTTATCTGAGGATTAAAGACAGTCAGGTAGACTCATATTGACCAATGTATTAGTGCATTTCAAGTTTTCATCGTCACCTTTGGACTCTGCTGACAATTTTACTTTAAAAGTTGTCCCTCATGGATACTGTTTACTTGTCTCAGGCTGTATTTATAGAAACCTAAATATATTTACAAAGTATTCACCCTGTACAGTGGCTTCTTTTCACGAACTTAAATTTGATTCTTTAGTAAAAACAGTATGAGGAACTAAATAACACAGAATTTTGATTATTTCTTAATACACTACACATTTCTTAATATTTGTGTCTCTGGAAACGAAACTTGGCACGCAACGACAACATTCATTATACAGTCGAGTATTCACAGTTCTGCTTGTTGATAAAGTAGCATTGCTGCAAAAGGAGCCACAAAAGCAGCTTGGAACATCTGCATAAACTTGATAATAAAGATCATATAGCAGAATTCTAAGCAACTGGGATTAGTTTTTAATTAGGGAGGGTGGTAGCCTGTTTTTAAAAGTGCAGGCAACACTGTTATAATTTAAATAAATGTATTAAAAAAATGCTCAACCAGTCTTTCACTTCTTCCCTTGTGACCTTAAATCCAATTCCGTTGGGCCAGAACTACCCACACATGCCTCCAGCATGGTCTAGCATCTGTTTAAGTATGCCAAGTTGGTCTGCTTGCCATTTCCACTTCATTGCCCTCTGCACACTGTGATATTTGCAATGCTATTAGTTTACGTAGTACATCGTTTGTGCTCATATTTTAAGTGTTGTAGCACTTCATATACATTTTATGAGCTTTAATGAGTTGTTTCCATTAAGGATATATTTTCCAAATACATTATTTTAAAGGGTAATTGGGTGTAATGATTAGAGCATAACTATTACCACACTATTTTGAGAAATTATATATAGGTCTACTTGTGATGAGAAATCAAATAAAGAAAATCAGTATGGAGGTGGAGCAAGCGAGCTCTACAAACATCATAAAGCAGTAAAATTAACTTTTTAAAAGCTACATCCATCACAGTTAGCCCTCCAAATCTACTGTTCATCTGTTCTTGGTAAAGGTAATGGTTTCATGAGAGCCTTGAGATGTCTCTTGTAATATTCATATATATTAGCATAATACCATCTTAAAGTCTCAGTTGGGGGTTTATGAAAATCAGACCAAAGAGTAGTCATCATTATAACCACAGAGAAGGAGACTTAATTTTTTATAACTCACATTTTCTTTCTTTTTGTCAGTCGCTCTACAGGCTCATGTTGAATTGACTGCTTTATCCCCCGAACTTGATCTCAGCATAAATGTGTCTGCCTTTTAGAATTTAATTAAATTTGAACTGTGCTGCTTCTGCAGGACCTATATTTGTCCCCCAAAAAGTCTGTCTTGTACTTTGTTTGAGCCATTGTGTGGCATCCATGTGACTATGCTTGTGCATGTGATGACTTGTATGTCTGTGTACACACATTTAAACATGTGCATGTGACTCACCCCTTCACAGAATTCACTCTCTGACAGTTGGTGTATTATTATATAATATACCCCATTAAAGTCACAGCTTGTATTTTCTGTCATGGAAATTTCAACCATTTGCTCAGTTTAACATTATGACTCTTGGGTCCCATGGAAATTACTTGAAAATTTAGCCCTTATAAATCGATGAAAATGAGGTGTGAATAAAGTAGACGAGACCATATTCACTCATCACTGAGTTGTTATGGCTTCAGGTATTTTTTTTTCCGTTTGTTGTCAAGTTGCTTCTATTTAGGATCTTTAATAAGAATTTGCACTCAAATATTTCCGTCTATATTAAAGAGCATAAGTTTAAGCTTTCAAGAATTTTTTTGCATTACTTAAATTTGGATAAATAGACTAATATGGATGACAGTTTCTGTTTCTGTTTGCAGTGATACCTTTTTATATGTTTTGTAATATATCTAAAATGTTGACCTATTTTTCCTATCAGATTGCAGCTTCCTATGGAAGCATCGTGTGTGTCTTTGAGCCTGTTCAGCAACCAGATCAAAAAGATGTACCGTTGACCGTGAGTAGCCTCCACTTTCCTCCAGTCACAGTACAGTCATGCATGTTTTCAGGTCATCCAGAATGAATGAATGGAGCTTTTTCTGTGTGATGAAACTCTCTTGATATTTGAAATAGAGCAGAATATTGTTCCTCTGCAACTACGTGCATAAATCATGTGATTATTGTCATGTTCACTGTTTTATTTCTGTTCTGTAGTCCGGAAAGAAGTTTGCTGGGTCTAAGCTGTTGTCAAAGAATAGCCACAAGAAATGAGAAGAATTTACAACATCTTGATTACAAACTGTATTTCTTTTATTGCAGAAGTTCTCTGGTATTACGATGCTGTGTGTGTGCGTGTTGCCTGACAGCATGTGACTCAATTGAAAGTTCACTGTTCTTGTTCTTGTTCTTGTTAAAGCTACAGCTATAGTTACACATGTACCATCGAAACAGGGAATTAATTTATTTCTGAACTTGTTCAAATAAGGAATTATTGTACAAAGTTTCAGCCAACATAATTGCCAGAACATCTAATATTTGATTTGAATGTTGTCTTTTTCTGTTTTTTCCCATACAGAAATTGAACTGCCAATGGCAAAAGACTGGTCAATTTGCATTACAGTCTATGGTACGGAACCTAGCATGGCACCCCACAGGTACTCTAACCATTGTTCTTTCTTAAAGTAACACAGACATATTAAGATAAACAGTTGTGATTTAAAAAGAAGTGTTAGGGTGGTACTAAAGGTCCAGCAAAATATAAATTTTTAATCATTTTTTAAACAAAAATTTGATGATGGCTGTCCTGAAAGAACATATCTGTATATGTTTGTGTATCTAGGTTGCACTCTTCTAACAGGCTCTAGTAGCCTGCAGTTGTGGTCTAATGTTGATGGAGTAAAGGATGAAGCTGATGAAAGGGGGCAGCAGGCAGAAATGACCATAAGAGACTGCCGTTCTGCCTGGAGGTGTATCTGGCAGAGCAAGTAAGAACGGAGATTTATAAAATAGTCACAAACAAGACAGATACTTTAAAACTGGGATTTTCATTTATCTTGTAAGCACCAAATGTACATTTTTCTGTAACATTGTATTCAATACAAACCTGACTGAGTGCATGTCCTGCTGCAATTTGTTTAAACCTATTTTATTTTGTCCTAAACATTACTTATTATATATTTCATATCTTAAAGTCTAAAATTATTGATATGGAGTGTTGAATATAATTTTATTCTGTATCTGAAGGACTGCTTCTCCAGTCAATTTAATGAAGTTCTCTCCTGATGGTGAGTTCTTTGCCACAGCTGGTCAGGTAAGTTTGTGACAGTCATCTTTTTGTCCCTTTGTTAAATCACACTTACAATTAACTTCTACCTTCTGGTGTCTTGTGTTTTTGTTAGAACTACCATGACATCACTTATATCCATCCTTGCCTCTTCTTTTTAGGATGATTGCCTAATAAAGGTTTGGTACAGCACTACTAAGTGGAAGATGGGTGTTACCACACTCTTTACACCTCCAGAAGTCAGTATGAGCGACCAGGGAGAGCTGGCCTTCTCCTTTATCTATCTGGCTCATCCCCGCTCTGTCACCGGTTTCTCTTGGAGGAAGACCAGCAAGTACATGCCACGGTACAGACACTGTTAATTTGACATCTCCTAACCTTTTCTAATTTTCTTCTTTCTTTTTTTTCGGCTGGTTCATTTTGACCTAACCTCACATAGCTGTGCACAAGAAAAAAAATGCCTAAGTTAACAAACAGACTTAGGATGGTCGTATTTTCTTTACATTGGAGTAAAAAGCAGCTTGAGGTAACTTGTTGTGGACAGGTTTGATGTCTGTCTTTGTTTATTTAAAATCTGTTATTACAGATTGTGTGGGTTGAATAAATTTGGCAAATTCCAAATTGTTTCATAGCTTTATATAATGTTGGTAATAGTATGTGACCTGCAGAGGGCTTCCCCCAAGGAGGGGACTTGCAGCAATTTGGTTCTCTTGTCGCAATATCAGGCAGAAGAACCACACAATTTCTGAACACATTGACCCACACAATTACATTTAAGAAAACTACACTGAACTTCAAAAAAGAAAAAGACAGTTATCTTAATTAAAAAGATTTAATTGAACTTCAACTATAATTTAAGAATAAGTAAATGTGAGCTGACAAGCTGTCACAATGTGAATTTTTTTACTAGGGGCAAAGGTAAGTGAAAATAAGGGGCAGAAAGGCAAAATGAGAGCACAAATGTGAAATGGATTGAGGCAAATAATAATTTTCATCTCAGTTATCTTGTTTTAGTAATCATTGTAAGACAGAATTGTAATTGAAATTAAAATTCCATTAATTTCACAGCTTTGCCTGCTGAGAAATAATCTCAGCCACAGAATTACAGTCAATGTCAGTAGAATTTGGCACACTTTTACCATTTTTCTTTTTTTTAATCTCTCTCTCTTTTTCTCTTTTCTTTATCCTAACAGGGGCGCAGTGTGTAATGTGCTGCTCACCTGCTGTAAGGACAGTGTATGTCGGTTGTGGGCAGAGACGCTGTTGCCAGGTGACGGCCTCTTATCTGGTCACCGTAAAAACTTTTCTTCTGACCAACACAGTGAAACGCTTAAATCTTCTGCTGGCCTCTCGAAGACAAACACCTGCAATGGGAAGACACACGGACAAGCCTCACAAGAAGTAAGGCACAATAACTTTGACATTTTCTTCTTAAAATAAACACTAATAATAATAATAATAAACACAGTATAATCGGCAGGACTTTGCTAAAGTTAGCGCAGTCTAATTCAGCAATGCTGCATTTGACCTTCATAGTGGTGTTCCTTTTTGTTAGTGTGGCTGTGTGCCAGTGCAGAAAACAAGGCCTTCTTAGCAACACATCACTGAAAACACATCAAATTTAAAAATCTACACTATTTGCACACAGGCTCGAAATTTAACATCAAACACAAAAATGCAATTTGTTGTTTTGATAAACAAAAACATATGCACAGTTGTTTAAATAATTCATTTTAATTTATTTTTTAACTTCGACAGGACCCTTTGCTAGTGAGTCACTAGTTATATCTGTATAAAAATGTTCCAAGTGCTCATTTTAAATATAGTTTAATAACACAAGTGAAACATGATTTATTTTTTTTATGGTGCTTTATTTGATTTGAAGACTTTCTCTTTATACACCAGCTTTAAGTCTAGCATTGCATAGTAAGACTGTCCCACCAGGGGCTTGTCTTGTATGTCAGTGTTTTATTTTTTTCTTAAGTGATATTAATAATTAGGCTGCTCTAAATATTTAAAAAGACCTCACATCATTTAATATAAGTGATTATATCTTTATAACAGGGGGGAAAAAAGTTGCAAAATAATCATCAGCATTGTTGATGACTTCCCTAGATACTCCCATATATGCACTTTCTCAGGTGTTCGGATGTCATGCTTTCTTTCCTTTTTGCTTTGAAATGATAATCTGACAGAGTGTTACACTGGCTGAAGAAATTTCATTACATTTCATCACACTGTTGCATCGGAACCTTTGTGCTTATTGGGTATAACTTGTCTGTATCAGAAGTATTATTTGTAAAGCTGTATCACACTCTAGTTTGTATACAGCATGCAAAAAGAAATAAGTTGTAATTTCCTGTGTAGTTGGAAACAGATGGTACAAATGATATGATTTGTGGTTTCCCCCTTTTTCTGCAGAAATCCCTTCCAAGCTACTGTATTTTTATGTATTGCTCAGTGGTACTTTAGGGATGAGAGTAAAAGAACAAAGAGGCACTGAGAAATTTTAAAATGACTTTGAGAAAGTAGATGGAGAGCAACAGAGGCTTGGTACAGTTAAAAGGAAAAATTAATGGTCTCAAACATGAAGGTTTTTGAAACTGCCCGTCTTTCTGTAATCTGTGCCTTAAAATATATCTCAGACTTTTGATCAATGTTTCATCTTTTTTCAGCTATCTGGCACATGTTTGTGTTTGCAATATTGGTGTGTTCTGTTTTAAATGACCCAGCTTGTTGGAGACATCCTAACCAACATTCATTTCATCTTTGGAGAAATGTGATTGTCACCAGTGCTTGAAAAACTCGGGGTCTATTAGATTACAAGAAAAATGGATACGCAGATTTCTCTGCTGTGCCTAAAGGAGAGTCTGTAAGAGTACCTGTGTGGAATTATTCATTAGAAATCCCAGCAAATTTTCTTGCAAATCAGTGCAGTTAATTAAGCCCCAATATTCTGAATAAGCTGTTATTTGAGAACATCTGGAGGCGGCAAGTTTATGGCGTTTCATTTAAAAGTATTTGTACCTGCTTTGTCATGTCTTTTTAACTAGTGAGTTTACTTGCAATTCTTATTGTGGGTGAAGAAATCTCAAAACCTGCAGGTTTACAGCTCTTTTTTTATCTTACTCATTTTGCACCTGCGAGTCTTGATAAAATCATATATTTGGTTAAAGTAACTCTGCTTTTAAATTATTGTTTGTCATCCTGTGAGATTTATTTTCCATTGTAGCATTTAGCTGCAGACAACTGTGAGACAACAAAGTCCAAATTACATAACCTAAACACCAAATAAACTTTAAACTTTCCTCTATACACTCTACTCTCTGTCACAGCCACCAGCTTCTTGTTGGTTCTGCTCTGTTTTAAGACAAATTGGGCACTTCACTTAAATGCAGTTTAAACATCAATACCAATAAATTAAAATCCCACCCTGAGGGGAACACCTGTTCACCAAAGCTGAGTAGCTTAGCACAGACCCGGATGAGAGCAGGAGAGGTTTGTTAATCGACGCAAGTTGATTAAGTCACATCAACCTCCAAAAGGCAAGCTTAATCTGTATTGTTGTTTCAACCTGAAAAGGCAACAGGGAACAATGACGTTTAATTTTCTTCTTTTAATCTTATGTAAGTAGCTCCAAATTTCTACAGGTTAATGTAATATTTTAGTGCCCCTCACATTTAGTGTTATACATTTGGATGGCACAGACAATGTCTACAGTCATGAAATATTAAATTGACATTTGAGCAATACTTAACAATAATCAAATAATCATACTTGTTTTCTGCACAGCTGGATTTTCAAGAATCGCGGCACTCCTCTTATCGGGACATACCTCAGCTGTCTTGGACCAGCGGCCTGCCTCACCTTCAAAGTGGACACTATAACCACAAGAAGAGCAGCAATAACATGCCCCATGCCAATGCTCTCTGCCACTTTCACATTGCTGCCAGCATCAACCCAGCCACAGGTTTTACTTGAACACACTCTGAAACTACTTAAAAAACCCTGTTGATCCCCATCACTGGTATTTTGTTAAATACCAAAAGAAATCTCACAATTTATTGAAGAACTAAAGCTTTAACATGACATAAAGTTCTTGATAAAGACGAATGAACTAAAGCACATCATTTGCTATTCCTGAACTATATAAAGTACATGGATGGTTAACTTGGCTGGAAGTCAGAAGTCTTAACCTCTTGGCAAAAATACCATTAATTTTGCAGATTGCCTGAGGTTGTTTCTTTAACATTCCAGTGAGCTTGTGCTCAGTGAGAGCTGTTCAGAGTAACTATGAGCATTTCATTTTCTTCCTCTCTGTTTTAGTTGGGTAGCTTAATTTGACCTGAATTAGGATAAAATCATGTAGACTCTTTCAGCCTTCAGGCTGAGAAGTCCTGCTGGATTTGTATGCTTGGATTATGTTTTAGGATACTAAACCATGTTTACATTCATGAAAGTTAATTTGCTCCAGCAGATATATTTTTGTCCTGCATGTCAGAACCCTGACTAATGTGTATATATATATTTTTTTTGTTGTTGTTGTTATTTATTCATTTATTTTTCTAAACATTTAACAGCTTATAACTTCTTGTATGTTTCACAGACATTCCCCTGTTGCCCTCCATCTCCTCTCTGAACGCTGTGGATGATGAGGAACCAGGAGGCCCATTTTCTGTCCACTGGCTCAACAACAAAGAGCTTCACTTTACTTTAGCCATGGAAGTATTTCTGCAGCAGCTTCGAAGTAGTGTAGAGCAACAGAACGAGTGCTCCAATGAAGGTAGAGAAAAATGATTTGGATGAGTCAGTAATGGGTGTGCGCATGCAAAGCTGTAATAACACTGACAGTTAAAATCTATTCTAAAGGTTAGACTTTAACATATTGTTTGGTTACCGTGATTTGTATTCTTTTCCAGAGCCTGAAAATGAAGATGACTTTGAAGAAGAGGAGAACAGGCCAAGCGAACCCCAAGGACCAGGAACTGTGGAGCTGCCTCTGGCAGCAGTTGAGCACCAGGTGGATGTGCTGTTAGAGGAGTGGAATAAAGGGGCCGACATGCTGTTCAGTATTCATCCCATGGATGGCTCTTTGTTGGTCTGGCATGTGGACTGGTTAGATGAATACCACCCGGGCATGTTCAGACAAGCTCAGGTACTTTGCTGCTGTTGTTCTTTATATAAAAGAGTTGTAAATTCATTCTGTTTGTGTTTCATGAGGAAAAGTATTCCACCAGTTTCTTTCGTCTTTATCTTGTATAGTCTTATTTCAGAGGTTGATACACAAACTGCACAATTAGCTCATTTAATCCCAGTACTGATTTTTCTCTCAAACAAATAAATGAACATATTTAACTGTCATTGAAAATGCATGTTCTTCCAAAAAAACACAAAGTAAAAACAAGTCAAGTACCCCCTTGATCAGGACCCGAGAGTGTGCCTGCATCTGTCAGTTCGTGCACCATTTCAAGCTTGAAATTTCTTGATTGGTCTGAATGAGAAACCCGTCGTTAAAAATACAGATACTACAAAATGTTAATGTCTGGCACAACAGAAGGTGAAGAGTTTGTCCCTCAAAGTGGGTCGTTATTTGGAAATACTTCTGATTTGGCATAAGTAACATTAACTATAAAGAAATCATCTGCAAAGAGTGCTGTTGGGGTGACTATATTGAAAACGCGCCACAAACTTCAGTATTATTAATGCATGAAGGCTAAGAAAAACAATGCAGGTGGTTGCCAGAGTGAATCATTCGACCTCATCTGAGACATTTATAAAAGCAAGCCTGTACAGCGCGTCGGCATAACCATTCAGCTCCCAAAGATGCACTGAAATTACTGAAAGTGTTCAGTAAACAACGAAGACTTTGTCAAAGGAAGTCCAGTATTATTTTTAAGCAAAGATTTTACATTAGTGGAAATCTTGCACAACATAAAAACAAGTTTATGTTTTAATGAAAATTGTAATTAAAACCTTTTTTTTTTATTTTTTTTTTATTTTAATCAATAAATAATCCCGATAAATAATCGTGATCTTAATATTGATCAAAATAATTAGTTAACCCTTTGGCCATAATCATGCAGCCCCACAGTGAAGCAATGATAATTGATTTCTAGTCAAAATATAACTTAACATTTAAGATTAAACAGTTTTCCTGTTTAATCTTAAATGTTTTTCTGAATTTCAGGAAGTGCTTTGTGGGGAAAATCATTAATTTATCATCAGAGTAAGGTTGTGAGTTATTTTGACAGTTGTGATGGTGTAGTGTCCTAATGTCTTCTCCATGGCCATTCACACAAATGTATTGTAATTGTCTGTGACTTCATATCGGATTCAGACATGCCTTGGTGCATTTTCATGAGCAGTAAAAACAATGAGGACTGAGAATCTGGTCAGTCAGGCTCAAAACAGAATCTCAGGTTTTGTTGGCGTTCATTTTTTTTAGACCTGGCTGTTTAAATTAGGTTATGGAGAGAGGTTCTTTGTATTATAGTGAGCATAAGTTCTTTTCTTTCTTTTTTCTTTTTTTTTTTTTTTAATATAGATGAAGAAGGCTGTGTCCTATGAGACCCTGATAGTATCTTTGTGACTCTAATTATTTCATTTGTACATTGTTTTTGAATGGGGATTAGAACAAATTCAGCTCATTTTTGTTAAATGATCAGAAGTGCCACCTGTGTTGCTGCTACATTCTTCAGGAAACTTCAGGTGTTAAATAACTCTTGCTTGTTTCAAGTTAAACTAAAATGCTTGAGGCTTTCAATCTGAGCTGCAAATTAGTCACTTTTGATTACATTGCTGCGATATCTCTTTCTGTCTCAGGTGTCGTTTGCATCCCGCATTCCTGTAGCATTTCCCACAGGTGACGCCATCTCCCTGAGCCAAAGTGTGGTAATGTATGCCTGCAACAAGAACGTGGATCTAGCTATCCAACATGGCAGACAGCGACCACCTGGGAACACATTGCCTCAAGCCAAATCTGCTCTAATAAGCTACGGAGGTCATGGAAAATCGGCACCTAGCAGTAGTCTTCGACTAAGCATATTCACCCCCAATGTCCTTATGATCTCCAAACATGCTGATGGCTCTTTAAACCAGTGGGCAGTCAGCTTTGCGGAGGACTCTGCTTTCTCGACTGTGCTCAGTGTCTCTCACAAGTCACGGTACTGTGGTCACCGCTTTCACCTCAATGACCTGGCCTGTCACTCACTGCTCCCTCTTCTCCTCACCACCTCACACCACAATGCCTTGAGGACGCCAGAGGCAGACAGCATCTTGGTTCCTCCAGAGGCCTCGTCCTCTGGTTTTTCTGCATCTCTATCTCGTGGGTCACGACCCAAGCGGGTGTCCCTGGGTATGGTTTCCCAGGATCCCAATGCGATCTACAGTGAGCTTATTTTATGGAGAGTGGACCCTGTCGGCCCGCTGTCTTTGTCAGGCGGGGTCTCTGAGCTTGCTAGAATCAATTCTCTCCATGTATCAGCATTTGCTAATGTAGCCTGGCTGCCCACTCTCATTCCCAGCAGCTGTTTAGGTGAGAAAATATTATTATTGGTCAGATTGCTGAGTATTTTATTGTGCGTTGCTTTAGCAAAAAGGCAGATATGCTTGACACATTTATTTAAAAAGAAAAAAACCAGTATAACAGTGGTAACTTTTTTCTTTTTTCTTTTTAGGTTTGTACTGTAACTCTCCCAGTGCCTGCTTTGTGGCAAGCGATGGCCAATCACTCAGGCTTTACCAGGCTGTCATTGAGGCTAAGAAACTCCTGAGTGAGCTCTCCAATCCTGAAATATCAGTAAGTGATCAAGCCTGACAATTGTCATGCACATGAATAGCAACACTCAGACTTTTTCCAAATCTGTCAAATAAGGTGCGTCACTGTCTTGCAATTTTAATATTACTAGTGTTTACCTGAGATGACTTGGTGGAGAAAAATGACTGCAGGAAATTATATAACATCATTTAATTGCAGTGAAGCATTTCAAACTCAGAACAGAAAAGTAGTATGGAGCAAGAAGAGGCAAAATAGTTTTATAAAGGTTTTTTTTATTGCATTTACTATGCCAGCTGTCAGCTGCAAGATGTTAAGTGATTTTCAAATTGGTAAAGTCATATGCTTGCATATTTAAACCCTGTAATACTAATTTATAAATGTATGCAGATGATCTTTTTTTGTGTGTGTGTGTTTGTCACCTTTCAGAAATATGTTGGGGAGGTTTTCAACATCATCAGTCAGCAGTCCACAGCAAAACCAGGCTGTATTATAGAACTGGATGCCATCACTGACTTTGTAAGTATACATGGAGTCCAAGAGAACTGAGTTGTTTTCTCAACCTAAACAAAGTTCAATCTCTTTTATTTGGGGTCTTTCTGATTGTTTCATCCAGCGGTAGACAGACACTGTCAGAAATCTTTGAAGGTTTTCCCCTGAAAACAGAACCAAAAAAAAAAAAAAACCCACTGTTGACTTGCAAACCATTTGTGGCATGAAGCATTCTGCAGTGGACTGAGTCGCTAAAAGGTCAACCATAAAAATACAAGGCAAAAATAAAACAACCCTTGCCTCCTTGGGCTGTGTGTCTTTGTGCATGTACCATTAATACAGCCTGTGTCTACGTCAGCCTGTAGACAAAACATGATGTTCAGAGTCTACATCTGATGTAGTTTGACAATATCTGCTGCTGTGTTCTCTGCAGCAGGGGAAGGAGACGCAGCTCTTGCATGTTTTTGAGGAACATCTGATTCTTGGCACTGATATAACACAGAGCACCCATGAAACTCCCGACTCTCCTCACACTGGTAAAACCTATTTTTCATGGTTTTCATTCCGGCATTTAATAGCATTTGCTTGCATCTTTCATTAAAAAAAAATAAAAAATCACTGTCTGTTGGTTGTTTTGTCTCCCCCCCCCAAACAGCCTCCAGTAAATCAGCCTTCTCAGCCCGCTTTTTTCTGGTGGTGGTAGAATTAACCTCAACAGGTCGCTCACTCCTCCACATGTGGCATCTCCATCTTGCTGCTCGACCTGTCACTATGGGTGGGTACTTCTGCTCTCATACACCCTAAAAGTTGTGTGATGTAAGACAGGTTTTCTGTCATCCTGCTTAATCCTTAGCCAAAATAAATGATTGCAGACCTAAAAGGACATATTTTAAGTCAGGCTAAAGGGTTAAAAGAGCTGGAAGCATAGCAAAATTATAATTAGTAACTAAGTAATGACTTTATCACTGTAAATGTCTTACATTTTTTTTAAGTTCCAAGTCCAGATTTTTCTCTCTTGCAATTTTTATTACAAGTCTGCTGTGTAAAAGTTGTGAAATTATTAACAGTATCTAATGATTGAAAGAGGCCTCTAGTATTACAGTGTGCTTTAGCCAGATGGTGATTCATCTGCTGAAAGATTTATTTATAGATTTTTTATTTATTTATTTTTTCTAATAATGATTCTGATGCAGTGTAGTAATGGTGAGTGGATTTAACCAAGCCTAACTTTTCTAAACATATTCCCACTTTTTGTATCCCCCACAGAGGAAACTACGGCTCATAAGGATCTCACCACGACTTCTCCCTTGAACGGCTCTCAGTTTGTCTATGACGCAATCAGTTCTCCAATAACTCAGAAAAGTAAATCCTGCACTTCCAATCTGCAGAGTGCCTGTCGTCTCAGCCTCACAACACACAGGCTGTACAGCCAAGAGCTGGCTCTTCCAGCAGGAGTGGAAGCCATCAGTGTTACTCCCTCGGCAGGTGAGGGACAATGAGGACATGCATTCTTATTCCAAGGACGCAAAGCTAAACCACTTTGTTTCCTTATGCATATTGATGCATGCTAAGGTTCAATGTTGCAGCTTGTACCTAAACTCTAAATAATTGATGAGCTAGCTAATGATTCAAGAAGTTACTGACTAAAGTTATTTTAGGCATTAAATGCTGTGAAATGTCATGAAATCACATGAAATTATTTAGACATACCCAACGCACAATCGGTGCAATACTTAAGATAGCATTTTCTTTTAATTGGAAAGGCTTGACCGTACAGTAAGCGAGACGTAACGGTTTGTGTAGCAATTTCGTAATAGGATGGTTCAATTTTGATATTTAGAGAAACAACTTGCTACATGTAGTCATGGGAAAACATTCATACACACTCTTGAGTAAACTCATGACAGCTTACCTGTCTGAAGTAAAGTGCACATTGTAGTGATGGAGACATTGCTTTAATGTCTCCATCAATGTCCTTGTGTTGGGGATAATTTATTATAAGTAATTAATGACATTGCCTCTGTTGTAACATATGATTATAAATTGATGAAAAAAGGTTATGAGTGGAATGTAAAAATCACAGGAAAAACATAAAAAAAGAAAACAGCTGAAAGCTACCAACAAACTCAGATTACCATCAGAGCTCAGTTTATAATTATTAGTGTTTGATCTGACCTGTGGTATCACAGGCTCTGTCTTCATCATGTAAAGAATTCCCCTTAAAGTTGAGTTTTTAATGATTTTGATGAGGCAGTAAACCACCAACCACTGTGTCTCTTCCACTCAGTGTGATTTTTATGGACCATTGTTAGTGCTAGAATGTGGAAATACCGGATTGTGACTTTTTAAGTGCAGTGGAAAGTAATTTATCATGTACACGTATTTTCTTTTCACAAACAAAGTGGTTTAATGCTTCTATAAGATTAGTTTGAATCAGAATACTTTAATAATCCCTAAGGATATTATTTAGAGCAACTGAAACTGGCTGCATGCTAGTTGACATATGCGCACTGCATGTGGGATGTGTGAACCTAAGATGGTCTAAAAGAGGGTACTTCATGCAAAAAGTATATTGGATTTTATTTTTTCTCTTTATTTATTTATTTTTTTTAGGTTATTCACCAAGGCAGTTGTGTATTTTTGTGAACTGAGTTATAATTTACTTGTATGTTATATGAAAAAATGCATTCAGGCTTCTTCTGTGTTCAACATGGCACGTAAATGTTTTTTATGTCAAGGTTTTTAGGTCAAAGAGGCCCGAGTAAAAAGTGGCTGCTAACATTGGAATGAAAGATAAAAATAGACAAGGGCAATCTTTTCTTTCATTTACATTTTACATGGTCTTTTTTTTTTTTTTTTTTTTTTTTTAATTTTTTCCAAATTTTTTTAATTTTTTA
>VURO01006456.1:2855-13860 GCA_015108175.1 Pelvicachromis taeniatus
GTGTAAATGTAAATAGAAAACATGTCCGACACTATCTTAATATTGCTAAAAAAAAAAAAAAAAATTCAATTCAATTCAATTTTCAATTTTCAATTTTTTTTGGACTTGGCGACAGTGGGAAGGAAAAACTCCCTTTTAACAGGAAGAAACCTCCAGCAGAACCAGGCTCATTATGTGCCAACCATCTGCTGCAATTGGTTAGGGGTTGGGGGAGAAGGGGGTGAAGTTTTTTCAGATACAAAAAACTCCAAGTGCTTCTCCCAAATCCAAATCTTGTAAAACACACATCAATGAAGGGGAAAAAGTGACTCTGAGAGTCACTGCTGGAAAACATCTTATTGCTCTGTCAGCGTTTTTATGTTCTTTTTGTTCCAACGCTGTTGATGTAATGGTGCCAGTTTGTTTGTGGCTGGTGAAGAGCTGCACATCTCATAGGTGAGAACTCAATCTGCTGCACTGTAGTGAGTTTGTTTTTTATTGTTATTCATTCAGTCTGACACTGCCTTGACACCTGTTTTATGAGAAGTATCATGATTTTATTTTAACTAATCAAACACTGTTAGGGCACTGCTAATGTGCTAAATCTAGTCATCACTAAAAGCCTGCAGGTGGTTAGCAAAGGTTAACCGAATTTACAAAGAATGTTCTCAGCTGTAACAGCCAAGAAAATGTTTGTTTATAGAAAACCAAAACCAATGTAATAATTGAGCTGGCTGGCCATTTACACCGCAAGCGTCACAATTCCCAATTAAAATTAGGAATGGCACAACCCAGTAAGGCAAATACATCATGATTCAACCGGCACAGCACTAGAAACAGACAAGAAAAGCCACAAAGTCACTAATCCAGAACACTTTCACCACACGGACAGATCAAAGTCATACTCATATTTTTTAGGAGGTACTAATTAATTTTTTCCTCAAAAGAAGATAAAGTATATATATTAGAGAGAAGGCAAAAAAGAAATAGCAGAAATTATTGAAAGAACATTTGGCTATTTTTTGTTTTTCTTGTTCTTGTTTTTTTTAACTGAAAGGCAACAGGGAAAGCTGCAAATAAATATGCTTGAAGATGTGAAAAAAACCACTATATGCTACATGTTGTGTTGAACTTGTCTACTTGTTACTTTACTGTTACTTTCCCATAAGCATGCTGCGTTACTAAACCATGATTTTGTTTGTGAGAGTGTCTCCTGACAAATGACGTACGAGCGTGTGACGTCCGTGGCAGCAACAGACTCGTGTAGATCAACAGTGGATAATGTGGAGTGTGGGAGAGAGTACGACCATGCAGCGTTTAAAGCTTGGAAGTAATGACATTACTTTGAGTTTGATTCTGTAAAAAGTGAGAAAAACATTAGCGTCTGCTGTACACTCTGCGTGGGAATAAAACTTCTTTTTACAGCGAAAAATTAATCTGAAGCAAGCAGCAAGCACACTGTTACGGGAATTTGACATTTACAGAGAAACCCCCGGATCCCCCCGCTGACATGACCACTGTGGGACCAGGCAAAGCTCCACCGGCCCCACTCCTGCTAAACAGGTGGCAAAAAGATTTAAGAGTGACAGGACTTAGTGCTGCTCAAGCTTTGATTTTATTTATTTTTGCTGTATTTTACTTGCATCTATTTGAAAGAGACAGAAAAAAATATTTTATTATATATGCTGGAATATGCAGAAAATAGGTTTAAATGTTAAACAAATTTCCTCACGTCAAAGACTTGCGTATAATCTAATTTTTGCTTGATGCAAAAAAGTTAAAAGATTAAGACTAATAAAACAAGTTTTAAAGAGAGACTTTTTAATTTAATTATAAAATGATGGATTATGCAGAAAAATAGAATTGGGCTGAAAAGTCTGTTGCTTTTTAACATATTTTGTGTATCATGTTTTTATTACCAATCCCATTATTTTACTGTTTAATCAGTAAAATAATGGGATTGGAGAAGTAATTAATACTAATTACTATTTTCAAGTAACTTGACCAACACTGCTTGGCAAAATCCAGTCAGACAAGTACCGTTGTTCTGGAAACCACCAAAACCCGACTCATCTATCATTTGCCAGATGGAGAAGCATGATTAATCACTCCAGAGAGAACATCTCCACTGCTCTAGAGTCCAGTGGCTAACCCTAACCCTGCATCCAACGCTTAACATTGTACTTGGTGATGTAAGGCTCGGATGCAGCTGCTCAGCCATTCCACAAAGCTCTCTACACATTGTTCCTGAGCTAATCTGAAAGCCACATGAACTTTGGAGGTCCATAGCGATCGACTTTGCAGAAAGTTGGCAATCTCTGTGCACTATGCACCTCAACATCTGCTAACCCCACTCTGTGATTTTACGTGGCCTGCCACTTCATGGCGGATTTGGTGTTGTTCCCAATCCCTTCTAATTTGTTATAATACCACTAACATCTGACTGTGAAATATTTAGTAGTGAGAAAATGTCACAACTGGACTTGTTGAACAGGTGGCATCCTGTCATGGTACCACGCTGGAATTCATTCTCAGAAATGTTATACAGAGAGACGGAAGAGAGCTGAGCTGCTCTGTAAGTCATGGTGACATGAAAATATAAGGAGTGCCAAGAGGATGGGCAAGCAGAAAATGTATGAGCCTGGAAATCTATGGAAAATAGGAGCAAGGACAAGTTGGTACAAATTCACCATGAAGAGAAAACATAAGCAAATAAGTCCTTAAAAACATTAAATAATTCAGCACTTGTATTGTTTAGTATGCTGAAAGGTGTAAATGAAGAGGAACATGGCAGGTGCATGTTTGAGGGTCAAGGTAACCAAGTTACACTGCTAATGTGTGAACAGCTGGCAACAATAACAACATGGACACAAACACACACTCAAGTGCACGGAGATAGGAGACACACACTTTCAAGGGTGATTTATGAGGGTCTGAAGAACAATTGAAAATGAGGCACTGAACCATGTACGACAGGTCTATGGGGATGAGTCTGCGACTGCTCCGGAAGGCACCGTGTAGCTGCCATAACTCTGAGTGATGGAGAGTATGGCTATGGGACACTGTACACGCCTGTGCTTTCGTGTGTGTGTCGATATAAAACAAGTAGAGGCCAAATATCAGCTTTAATGCTTTAACTTTAAAAATGCATCCGAACAAAAATGTTAGGTAAACGACGGAGTTAGGTGTAGCAAGGTGAAAAAGTTTACTGTGAAGCAACTTAGGCCTAATGTAGCTTTGATTGTCTATAAGAAACTACCTAAAATCCTGGCTTACAGCAGGAATAATAATAGTCATTAACAGAACTTCAGGCAGAGGGGAGATGCTGGAATCATAGCTATTGTGTTTCATTGGATTTACAAAAAAAAGCCCAAAACGCGGAGTTGCTCAGTAGTGCAGTTTTGGGTGGTGCATTTCAGCCATAGAAGAGATTTTTTGTTCAGTCATGACCAACAAGTACAGGTTTTCATTCCCAGGGGAGAAAATAAAGCAGCTCTGTCAAAGCCGCAGGCATGTCTTATTTATGCAAGAGGTGTCCTTTAACAATGGTCCATGACATAACAGGTTATGGCATTAGTGAGGGCTGTCTCTCCCAACTGTGATGCAGAAAAGCTGCTGGTGTGAAGGGGAAAACATAGAAACAAGTATCTTAAATCTAACTTAGTACTTTTGATTCCTAAACTGAATCAACAGATAAAAGCAATGATGAAAAGCCAAACCAAGGGCAAAACACAATGTTTGTAATCACATGGCAGCTAATATTACCACAGTTGGTATGTCAAGGAAACAACCCCAAAAGAAACCTTGTGAGACACAGATGGCATCTGACAAAATGGCATTGTGCTTCAGAATGTGTTGGAGGAAGCCTTTCTGAGCCTCTCCTCCACTCAGTCAATCGCCAGCTCAGTTAATCTGTTGGCTCTGCCACGTAGCAACTCTTAGACAAATGCTTAAATTTGTCTAAAATTCCCCACACAACCATCCCTAGAATTTACAAAGAATTATCTGAACAAGAGAAAATATCCAGTGAGCAGCAGTTCTCTGGGAAAAAATGATCTTTGCACATTTTGGACTCCTTGGCACCAACTGAGCATAATTCAAAGGCCACATCATGTCATGCAGCTCAAATCCTCGTCACCTGGTGTGTTTGGGATGTGGTGAAACGGGAGATTCACTTCATGGATGTGATTCTGACAGAGCTGCAGAAACTGTATGACGCTATCACGTCAACATGGACCAAAATATCTGAGGAATGTCTCCAGCGCCTATTTGAATCTGTGCCATAAAAATTGTGACGCTGAAGGTGCAATTTTAATTTCATGTGTTTGCTTATAGCGCACAGCTACATGCCTCACTGCTCTCACAGGTCACAGTTGTCAAGGAAGCTGCTTTTAAGACACGTTTGTCTAGACCCGCTTATGCAGAGACTCATCTCTGCAGGCGCAGAAGAGAATATGAATGTACAGCTCCTGGGACTACCACACAAATCACTCAAAGACCACACCACTCTAGATCACATCTAAACACACCCACACAACAACTAAAGCCTTTATTACAGATTCATTTTGAAGCAATAAAGTTCTACTTTGGCTTCAAGCACTTCCTTGTTCACTAAGAGGTGGATGAAGACTAAGACGAAGCAGAGCAATCTCATTTTGTTTTGTTGTGTTGTGTCCAGATGAAGGGGAAACAGGGCCCATTACATAATAAAGCGGTTTACAGGTGTTTGCTGACACAAATGTTCTCCTGACACATCAAGTTACCCTGCAGCAACAAAAAGTCGTTTGCGACATGATGAAACAATTTTGTGATACGAGTCCTGAGTTGATCCACGACAACGGCTTCTCCCCAGAGGACACTAACATTCTTTTGCCAGAGGTGCAGAATCACAGCAAGTGAATATCTGGCACCTTAGATTAAATTAGATTGGGAAAGAACACCTACACCAAATTTTACGACAATACTGGGACTTCCACTGGCCCGTGTAAGAAATGCTTTAGTATTATTAGGTAAAGAGTGCAACATAACCGGAATAGAGCACCACTGGGACAATTTGGCAGGTAGTCCGTGACATCTATAAAACATGTGGCTTGCATCCAGTTATTGCTCTGTGCACTACTGTGCATACTGATGGCTCTGTGCTGGCTGGCAAACATTCGTGCTACTGCTAAGTATGTATGTGAGTACAGTGAAAAACAGAGAAGTAATTTTTGATGGCTGGAAGCATTTATGTGAACTCGAACTGACTGAGAACAAACAAACAAGCAGATAGATTAAAAAAAGATGGATGAAAGGATGAAGGATTTTAACAAACTTTGGTGTAGCTCCCTTCATCACCACATACCTTCACAAGACTGACCAGTGTCTCCGGGAGGTTAACTGTGCAACCCCTCAATCTCTTGTTGACCAATTTTGATTGCATGATGATTGCACAGGTCGTCTGGTGGGAGGCAACCTATCTCCAAACAATTACAGTCTGACTCGAACTGACTGCATTCACTCTCTGAAGGTTTGCAAATAACTCGTCTAATTTATAAATACAGACAGTGAAAGTGCTTGTAAAAGCACTGCAATTAATCTGCATGGGGAGCATGAGAAACTTGAGTCAACCGACTGTATTCTGGTCATAAATAGACCACAAAGCAAGGTTGCCAAGTGTGAATTGCTCTCCTGCAGCAACTACATCTTTATTCTGGGGGGAATCTTAAAAATATGAAAACACACACATCAAAACACACACACACAAACAACATGCACGCACCCTTTCCCCCATATTCATACACTCACGCATCTCAGATGTATCACTATGAAACAGTCAGTTTAAAAAAAGGTAAATAACTGTGTAAGTATGACAGATAATTAAAATGTAAACTAAAACACTACCTAGACTCCTGGGTACAGTACTCTACATACTGTACATAGCATTCCTCCTGTGGGAGGAAGCTATTGATCAGTCTGGAGGTGCTGCCTTTTATACTTTTTGTGGAGAGCGTGTGAGTAGTCCTTTATGATGTTCAGTACCTATACTCTGCAGTGCTTTTTTTGTCTCATTGATATGCAGTATGTCAAACACTCTCAAATATGCCTCGGTAAAAAGTCTCAAGGATGGGGAGGGGCTTGGAGGGGAGAGAGTGGCTTGTTTCAGTCTCCTCAGGAACTGAAGTCTCTGCTGTGCTCGTTTTGTTTGTGATCACTGAGATGTTCTTGTGGCAGCTCAGGTCCTTTGAGATCTGCACACCTAGGAGCCTGACGTCTTCATCTCTCTCTACTGCTGATACTGAAAGGAGTGTGCTCGATCTGTGTCTTCCAGAAGTCAACGATCATCTCCTTCATTTTGGCCATGTTTAGCACCAGTTTACCAGATTAAAGAAAAAAAAGATAAAGAGGTTACATTTTTACTTCAGTGACCACACAACATGCTTTTCTTCATGCATCAGATACAATTCATTGCTGTTACATCCAGTCTTTTATTTATTGTTTACAATAATTTCAGGTTAATTGAATAAATGAACTCTTATAGACACATCTGTGCATCGCCAACTTGAGCACATAAACAGGGTCTATACAGAAAATGGCTCAGGTGTGTGTCCTGTGTGCATATAAAGATCTTTTTAATCCAAGGGGAGGTTTCGCATATTATCAAGCACATGCCGAGCTCTGTATCGATTTCATTATGTTGCTGTGTTTGTGACTGACAGTTAGAAGGGCTTTGTGTTTATTGTTGTAATTAAAAGGCTGTTTTTGTGGATGTGTAACCTTAATTAAAGGATAAAAGTTTATATCGGCACCCTTTTAACTTTTTGTGCCCAGCCTGTGCCACAGCTGACTGAAGAGCAGTCAATGAGAACGAGAGAAAGGCAGAGAACACGAGGGAGGAGGGGGAAGAGTGTTTGCTGTCGAAGATAAACAGCAGATCTGCACATCCCACTTCTGATTCTCAGTGATTACTGTGAATGCCCCAATTATTAAATATTAATAACTAATGTTTTCCTCGGGATGACAGTGTGGGGTTTTGTTTAGTTTTAACAGGTAGCACTGCGGATTGTCCAATGTGCTCCAGGCACTGTGGATTTATTGATAAGTTGTGTGACTTTTCTTCCCCCCATCTGCATAATAGCTCACTCTCTGTGTTTTGGGACTTCCTGATTTATAAATTAAGCACAGAACATCAATACAAGTAAGAAAACAGATGGAACGTACCAATGTTGGAAACTTCCAACTGGGGCATACAAATCTAGAGGAGGGAGAAAGTGTTTCATTACAGTATTAAATTTTTTAGAATGATGCATGAAAAAAATATTTTTTTTAAACCTGACAAGAATATCATAGTCCACAAATCATGTTTTCAGGGTAGCTCATCTTATTAGGAGAAGTGTTGCTCCCTGTTTGCTCCGCCATAATAATTTGTACTGTGGCTTTGGGGTGAAAGACTGATCTATTGTGCTCTTCTCCTTTGGCATACAAATTCATCAAAGCGTGAGCATAAATTTATCAGAAAGCACAAATAAAAGGACCAAAATGTGGGAACAAATGAATCCAAATTTAGGAATAATTCACCAAATGTGACAGTGAATGAACCACAAATCGTACACACATGACAAACTGTTTAAAAGTTTTCTTGAATTAATAATCAAAAGACTGGTTAATGGCTCAGGAAGGAAATAAACCCAAGAGGCGCGGCATAGAGACGTCTGCACCAGGAGAGGGGGAAGTTTAACAGTCATGAAGACACTGAGAAAATGTCTGGTTATGAGTAGTCACCAGAGATGGGCAGTAATGACTTATAAGTAACATGTTACTGTAATCTGATTACCATTTTCAAGTAACAGGTAAAGTAAGGGATAACTATTGCAAAAAAGTAATTAGATTACTGCTACTTTCCTGTAAACATGCTGCGTTACTGCTTTACTAAACCGTGATTTTGTCTGTGAGAGTGTCTCCTGAAAATGATGTACGTGCGTGTGATGTCCGTGGCAGCAACAGACGTGTGTAGATCAACAATGGATAAAATGGAGTGTGGGAGAGAGTACGACCATGCAGCGTTTAAAGCTTGGAAGTACTGACATTACTTTGAGTTTGATTCTGTAAAAAGTGAGAAAAACATTAGCGTCCGCTGTACACTCTGCGTGGGAGGAAAACTTCTTACAGTGAAAAATAAAACTTCAAATCTGAGCAAGCAGCGAGCACGCTGCCACGGGAATGTGACATTCACAGAGAAACCCCCACTGATATACCCACTGACATGACCGCTGTGGGACCGGGCAAAGCGCCGACTGCTCCACTCCTGCTAAACCGGTGAAAATAGATTTAAGAGTCACAGGACTTAGTGGTGCTCAGTCTTTGATTTTATTTATTTTTGCTGTGTTTGTACTTTTATTTGAAAGAGACAGAAAAAAATACTGTATTTAATATGCTGGAATATGCAGAAAATTGGTTTAAATGTTAAACAAATTTCTTCAAGTCAAAGACTGTTGCATAGAATCAAATGTTAGTTTGATGCAATGTGCATAAAGTTAAAAGATTAAAACTAATAAAACACATTTTAAAAAGAGACTTTTTCATTTGATTCAATTTTATATGATGGATTATGCAGAAAAATAGAATTGGGCTGAAAGGTTTGTTGCTTTATTACGTATTCAGGTTGTGTATCATGTTTTTAAAAAGTAACTAAGTAACTAATTACTTTTGAAAATAAGTAATCGGTAAAGTAATGTGATTACTTTCTTCGACAAGTAATTAGTAACTAATTACTATTTTCAAGTAACTTGACCAACAGTGGTAGTCACCAGCCTATTTTGCTACTCGAGCGTGAGGAGATGGAAAGAAAAAAACGACAGCATAAACGAGAGAGAAAGAAACAGATTTTAGAAAACAAGCCTGGTCCATGACTATGGCCAGAGTCTGTGGAACTCTGTGTGCTCAGATTTATATTTAATTTTAAGGAAAGCTGTTTTTCTTTACTCCCACATAACATCAGTTTATATGAATGGTTTTTTTCAAGGTCTGAATCTTTTTTTTTCTTATTTAAAATTGTAGCAACACGTCTTCAGAGATACTCGACGCACATAAGGCCTCAGCATATGTTGCACAGTCTGTTTGTTTACCTCTGTTTGTCTTTACTGTCAGTAACCTATGAGTCCTGTTTTCTTCTTCTGTTAAGTGAAAAAAAAAATCAATATTTCAAGACTACATATCTAAGGACTTGGATGATGAATTGTTGTTAATGTAACCCCGGCTTAATGAAGACAATAACACATGGGCACCCGCAGTTTTTCCTCTGGCACCTCTAAAAACAGTTATTATTGTAAATGTTATGAATGCTTTTCCCTCCCCCATGGACATATTTATGTCAAATACATTCCTGTTGTTCATGTTCTGTGCTTTACCAAAACCTTTCCAGAGTTATTGTTGTTGCCATAAGCTACTTTTAGGGAACTGTACCTGTGTTTATGACCGAAGGTTTCCATTGACCTATTACAGAAACTATAACAGATCATGCTGAGGAGAGTAAAAGAAATTCTCCTTCTGGGTTTCATTGCAATAGGAGTTCCCGAAAATGGCTCCAGAACACCAGAGAAAGGATTTGATACACTGAACAGCTCCGGCATTACTGCACCTGGTGAACACACAGAGGACAACCCAAGAACAAAACTATTTTCTACATCTGACTATAAAGGTATAGAGATTGCTCATCACAGCTGTTCAACAGCTGCTTCGCTCCCGTGGATCCCATTAACATTACATATTGACAAGTGCAAATGCAGAGAAAAAAAACAAACAAAAATGAGTAAGGTGTTGTTGGAATTGAATGCTATTCTTCTAAAAGATATTCGCTCATTTGGTGTTTTGATCAGTGGTGATGCAGTTTAACTTGCTCTAAAAGTCCAGCCCATGTTCAGTTGGGCTGAGGTTTTCTTACTAACATCAGAGTCACATATTTTTTTTATAGTGGGGATCATTGTCCCTTATGGTCAGGAAAAACACCAGAATACAGATGTTTAGGATAGGATAAAGAAAATCACTTTAGGTAACTTTGTAGCAATTTACAGAGAAACTTTCTTCTAAAGTGAAACCAAGCATGTATATTACACATTCTTCTCTGCTTAGGCTTAATTGCTCACATATATACACACTATAGACTCTAGTAAATCTATACTTTTTGAGAGCATATGATGCTATGAATAAAATCTGATGATGATGTGCTTTCCCGTATATTCATCTATGGTGCTTAACCAAAATCATACACAGTCATCTGAAATAGAACATTATCACAGTCCTGTGACACAGTAATCACAATCTTACTGCTTCCATAGAAATTAAGACTTCGAGTAGCAGCCGGGTGCTGCTAATCAAATGTGCTTGATAAAGTTTGAGCAGTTTGCACTGAACGGTGATGGTAAAATGAAAAAGCATAGCGCTTCTTTTATAACCCACATTTTGGTAGTTGACGATGCAAAAAAAATGGCATTAAAAAGTAATTGAGATACTTTAACCCATTTGATCGTATTATTTATATAAAGCAGTTTGGCAGATTATTGGTTTAAAGAGTCACATGGCACTTCCTGATTTCATGCACATCTTCAACTTTTTAAAAACTGTAGTATGATACTGACAGAGACTACAGTTTTACAGTAAGCACTGCAGAGTTGCTATATTTTATATACATTGGTTCAGAAGAATAGTTTTAAACTAAACAGGTGCCATAGTGTTAAACTCCAATACATCTCTCTCTGAGAAGTAAGCTTTGAAAGACTGCCCCATCTGGATGGGAGTTACCATAATTTTCGCCCTATAAGACGCTCCGGAAAATAAGACGCACCCAATTTTGAAGGAGGAAAATCTAGAAAAAAAAGATTCTGAACCCAAATACTGTAGAACACTTTCTCACACACACCATACACGCTGCCTCTGCCCGTTTTATCGAGCATGCATCGGCAGTGACTTGTGTGGACTTGGTATTTTTATTTTTATTTATTTTTGTTCCTTTTATTTTATTTATCTTTCTTTTGTACTTACTTTTTATGTC
>VURO01006456.1:13880-30692 GCA_015108175.1 Pelvicachromis taeniatus
CTGTAGCCAAAGTGCTTGCTCATAGGGGGTCATATGATTGTTGGGTTTTTCACTGTATGTATTATTGTAGGGCCTACCTTACCATGTAAAGCGCCTTGAGGCGACTGATGTTGTGATTTGGCGCTATATAAATAAAATTGAATTGAATTGAAATTGAATTGAATTGAATCCAGCTCAAGAACATTTGGGCATCCAGAGAGCTGACACTGACTACCAAGACCCGGCTGTTCAACTCCAATGTGAAGTCAGTACTGCTGTACAGGGCTGGAACCTGGAAGACAAATAAAACCTCCAATAGAAAAATCCAGACATTCCTCAACAGCTGTCTCAGAAGGATTCCCCACATTCGCTGGCCACACACAATCAGTAACATCAAACTATGGGAAAAAACCTGTAAACTCCCAACTTCTCTTTATCATCTCCAGTTGGTCCAAA
This sequence comes from Pelvicachromis taeniatus, assembly GCA_015108175.1. Classification (NCBI taxonomy): domain Eukaryota; kingdom Metazoa; phylum Chordata; class Actinopteri; order Cichliformes; family Cichlidae; genus Pelvicachromis; species Pelvicachromis taeniatus. Next base: position 14,316 of record VURO01006456.1, read on the forward strand.
ATGCAGCTGCTCATCTGCTAACTGGTAAAAAATGATAGGAGCATATTACCCCAGTTTTGGCCTTTCAACACTGGATTCCTGTTCCTTACAGGATCCAATTTAAAATTGTACTTTTTGTTTTTAAATCACTTAGCGGCCGAGTCCCTTCTTACCTGTCCGAGCTCCTATTTATTTATGCTCCAGAAAGAACCGTGAAGTCCAGGTCAAAACTAACCTTAACTATTCCACGGTCTAAACTTAAATCTCGTGGCAACAGAACCTTCTCTGTTGCAGGTCCTAGACTCTGGAATAGTCTTTCTCTTAATATTACATCTGAACAAATGCTCAAACATTTGTACTAATTAACCTAACCCCACTAATAATTTGTGTTTGAACTGTGGAACAAAGCCAGAGTACCCAGAGAGAGCTCACACAAACACGGGAACATGCAAACTCCACACAAAAAACAGTGCTAACCACTGCACCACCATGATGCCAATGTTTAAGGTGTATATGCAACTGTATTGTATTATTTCCTTAAATGTACCGTATTTTTCGCCCTATAAGACGCTTCGGAAAATAAGACGCACCCAATTTTAAAGGAGGAAAATCTAGAAAAAAAAGATTCTGAACCAAATACTGTAGAACACTTTCTCACACACACCATACACGCTGAATCTGCCGTTTTATTGAGCATGCATCGGTGGTGACTTGTGTGGACTTGGTATTTTTATTTATTTTTGTTCCTTTTATTTTATTTTTATTTATTTATCTTTCTTTTGTACTTACTTTTTATGTCATTGTCCCCGTCACTTTCATTGCTTTTCATTGTAATACTACAATGTTATCTTTTAAGTGATCTTTGTTTTTTTCTAACTGTATGTAAAAAGTGTGATAAATAAAGTTTATATTAAAAAAAACAACTTGTGTGAACTTCCAAATAACCCGTCATGCATTTCGCGAGACCAGCCCGGTCACATTCACCTGACCTGTGACATCATCGAGTATCGTCTTGCCGAGAACGCGAGTCCGGACTCGCGTACTTAGAATTGAGAAACGGCACCCGTGATTCGGGGGCGGAGCTTTGGCGGATCAATTCTTCTGCCCCTCAATCACGGGCATGGAGCAGGAAGGGCAGACGTGCGGACATTTCAGGGCAGCATAGATTGATACAGTGCCCGGGAGATATGCACAGAAGCGGTGAAATTGTGCCCACACTGAGACTGCCCACAAATCCACCCTGCAGCACACACAGCATAAAGAGGACTGCGAGCAAGCACCACACAAAGTTAGGAGCAGTTTTAATGCAGGCAAAATGTGTATTTGTCGTATAAGACACATCAACAGCCCCCAGTTTTGGGGAAGAAAAAGTGCGTCTTATACGGCGAAAAATACGATACATGTTTCAAGTCCAATGAAACTAAGAGTTGGGAGAGCCATGTTTGGTGGTGACATCCTCCATGTTCCCCATGCAAATGGCTGTTCTGTGTTGAAATTCAGTTGAAGTTACACTGACTGCATTTTCCATATCCTCCTGAGAACCAGCATATTCATTTATGTCCTCTGTAATGGACAATTGTTTTTTGGTCTATAACATTTGACTTATTTAAGCTACTCTACTAAGTCCTGATGCACTAAATACAGAACATCCTGGGTTTTCCATTGATATCTCATGTGTTTGAGTAGCCTGTATTACCTCCAAAGAGAAAGGAAATTACAAAAAAGTTTCAATGGGAAGATTCCCTTTACCTTGGCTCTCAGGAGGATATCTTAAGTTGTAAAGCCAAGAATGTTAGGTATGTACAAACTATGTACAAAGTTATTACATATAGTGCTGGTTAACACAAAGGGGAGGTATTTTTGTGATTTTACTTACATTTCTGACAGTGTTTAAATTCAGTGGTAAATGGCAGTTCAGAGCCTGAAGATGTTAAAGCATGGTTGTAGGCTTTGTCGATTGGGGGAGGATGATAGTTCCTTACATGGAATCTGGATTTCATCTCTTCCAGCCAGAGGGTTCAATCTATCAAAGCTTCTGTCTCCAAGACAGATGTATTGGATTCCAACATTCAGCACAATGACACCTGCTGAGCCACGATTAGTTTAAAATGTTTCCTCTGAGCAAGTTGCCAAAAAATATACAAATGCAGAACGCTTACTACAAAATCTGTAACCTCATACTACTGAATCATGCTGTTTTGTTTTTAATAATGTATTCAATTGTTAAAAAGATACATATCGGACAAGGAATAGACGTGCTTTGTGACTCCTTTAACACATCAGGTGACAAACTCCAAAAGTGTGTTTGTTGACATAGCTAAAATAATCACATGTTCATGATGGTTTCTCTGTTTGTTATTTCATGTAGAGCACAAATTGCATTTGTGATTATTTTGAAACCTTAAACTAAAAATGAAAACTGTGAATTACCACTGCAATATGGTGTCTTCCATAAAAACTACAGGGCAGCTATCTAGTCACAATACAGCAATACAAAAGAGGTTTTCAGATTAGCTCCATATACCTCCTTCCAACCAGTTTCACCTTGTGATTTCCCAGAAACTTGCAGGAACCACTCATCAACGAGTTAAGAAATGCACATTTTTCTCTAAAGACCTTTTGTTCGCATGGAGTCGCAGGCCGGTCTCTAGGACTGTGTGACTGAGAGCTTCCGTCTTGTTTCTTTCTTCTTTGATGTTAGTCTTACTTTTAGGTACATTTCAACATTATATTACTGGCTCAGAAAGAATGATGGCTCCTTTCTGATGTGCCATCTTGGCATGTCCACCAACTTCCTGCCAACTTCCTGTCAGGAACAAAAGCAGATTTGAAAAAGAAAGGAACCTCTAGACATCTGCATTTAAGGTGTCAAGGTGCCCTCTCCTTGAGGTTTTTGAACCTCTGATTTAATGTGATGTCACCTCACTAAGAATAATTTCCAAACATCCCTCTGGTACAGACACGATCAAAGAGAATTTCTTTGTCTTCAGTTCAGACAGATTTAACAGCATGTGGTTTCATTCTCGTCACCTCCTCAATAGCCCCCTGGGGGAGCGGTGATGTAGGACAATGTAAACTGTGCAATGGACCTAATCCAATGTTTTTTCAATTGGGCCAAGGGTTTGAAAACTAATAATGAACAGTGCTCTCGCCGGCCTGATGGAGCAGTGACCATGTCAGCCAATATACGTATTCAATCTGTCCAGCGGTAGAGAGAAACCTCATAAGCATACAATATCTTCTCTAAACTCATGCAGACAGAGGGTAAGCTGACAGTAGGTGCATCTCTGGCTTTCTACATGTCCTGCCATAGAAAGTGGTTAATATGCAAGCATGTCACTCTGGTTAAAGTAAACTGATCGACCGCAGACCTGTACTGATTTTGTGCTGTTCTTGTTTTTTTGTCACGGCCGGAGGGCCAACTCGGGGAACAGACTCTAATGCAGACAGCACTCGGAGACACAGGGACAGTGAGCAAAATTGACCTTTACTACAGAGTGCGAGCTGAGGCACAAAGTAAACAGAAAAGCAAGAAGTACTTAGCAAGTAAACCATAAACTTAGGTAGACTGACAAAGTAAAAACTATGAATCTACTACTCAAATAACTCTGTGGGACACTGTGAATGAGAATAATACTATGATGCACTAGTTCAGGGGTCGGGAACCTATGGTTCGCAAACCATATATGTCTCTTTTGATGACTGCATATGGCTCTCAGATAATTCACAGAAAACCACAGTGTTAAAAATAAAAAACATTCTCGTGCATTTTAACATCTGTCCGTTTTCTACCGCACCTGTTTAAGGACATGCCTCTGTCAGCAAGAACTGTTCACGACCGCACCATCATGATGGCAAATCAAGTGGAGGAAACACAAGTGAAGGAAATAAATACAGCGCCATTCTTTTCCCTTGCTTTGGATGAGTCAACAGACGTAAGCCATTTATCCCAATTCAGCGTGATTGCAAGGTATGTTGTACTAAAAAAATGTAGTTATGGCGCTCAGGGAAATACATTTTAAAATATTTGTCTTTCATGGCTCTCTCAGCCAAAAAGGTTCCCGACCCCTGCACTAGTTCCTTGAACAGTACCATAAGCACAACTCAAATACTCCTATGGTACACTATGAAAGTTCAGACGCTGATCCAAAGTGTAAGTAGCGAATTGCAAACAGTCTTACTTTTCATGTAAATAGACTTCAGAGTCCTGGCCTGATGAGGTAGCTCTTCTCTGTTGTGCCATCCGCTTCACCAAAGGTTGTGTGGTTTCCCTGGATGAGTCACGAAACGTTTCTCCCACTCTAAACACAACGTCCAGATGAACAGAATCAATTTTTGGGGATTTACTTACCTGGATGATTGAGCATGCATCAAGACTGATGTGCATGATTCAAAGTTGGGTTACTGGTGTGAATGGTGAACTGGCTCCAACCACCTAATGCAGACTTTTCTTGCCTTTATAAATGCAACAGCTTCTATAAAGAAAAACATCCATATGAGAGTGAACTGATGAAAATAATATTGGAAAACTCCAGTTGAGGATGATCAAAAATTCACATTTTCATCCAGAAACACACATCACTACATTAAAGATCATGACTAAATCGTGAACTGCTGTAAGACTGGGTTATTTAGTTCTTTCCTTCCTTTGTCAAAGTCTCTGTTTTAGCTCCCTGCCTTGGTTTGCTCACTTTTTCTTGTTTACTGCGACATGTTTTTATTTTATATATGTTTAGCATGTTTGTTCAACTTTCTGGACTTAAAATGTTGAAAACAGCTATTAAAGCAATTCTTTTGTTGAATTTATTCAGCCTTTAGCCTCCTGCATTTGAGTCCTAACCTCTACCCTCCACACACTCTGACAAAGTTATCATCATAAACACTCATTCTTTGTCTGCCAATAATAAAAACAATCGCAGTTAATGAGCAAAAGTGACTCCTTAATTAAAGGAAAATCCTGTGCACAATTGCAGAGACATACACTCTCATGCTGTGTAAAGAAAGAGGAGGAGGGTTCAGCACACACAATCTGTTGAATGCGTACTCTCTTTTAATATTACATTATGCAAATGTGTGACAGTCCAACCCTAAAACATGCCTTTCTGTGTAATGAATTACATTTAAATGCTTTACTAATGAGCTTTAAAAACTGTTATAGCTACATTTCTGATGTCCCACAAGACATTCTCATTAGTTTCATTAAGCTTACTTTAGTGTATGCCAATAGCCTCCCAACAAAAGCTTGTTATCAGCGTGCAACACACTATACAAATGAAACTGTGAATTTCCTGTGAGTAATGCCTGTTCTGTCTACTGCTAGCTCTGCTTAGAAATGACTGGGATGAAACGGGAAGCTGACTGGAGACTCTGATGATTATAATGAATGTAAATTGACACACCACCAGAGAAAATATGGTCTATGGAGAGGAAAACTCATTACAGTTTAGGACACATGGCATTACAAGAGCAAGTCATCAAATTTCACAATCCACTTATTCGTTATTGTTTTTCAAAGGACAGGCAGGCTATGAATCCAAGAGTTTAGTCGAGTGTACTCCGCAAAAATAAAACCGAGCTGCAAAAGGTGCTTGTTTTTGTCCACGTGGCTTTGCTCATGGAGCATGAAACCGCTGAAGCATTTGTGGGAGCTGGTACAATTGCAACACCACAGAGACATGTTGATGTGCCCATGGGAAACCATGATGCAAATGCTTACACCTGGGATTTTGCAGCATTTCACATGTAATGATATTGAAAAAAATGGAGAAATGGCAATTAATCGCTGTCCTTATCTTATGAGATCTCAAGTGTGAGAGTCTGGCTCCCGGTATAAACCTACGTGAATCTTTAAAATAGACAACAACAAGCTAGAAATGATAGGAATTACCTGAAATACAGATTCAGTAAAAAGCATCAGTGATTTGTCTTTGTCCTGTCTTATTTCACACCTTCATTTCCTGAAGCCTGCACTGTTATACTTACCATGCATTCAAGCAGAAAATATAAAAGTCTGTCAATAGAGCAGTGCTCAGCACTGCTCTATTGTGCAGTGCTGCACAATAGAGCAGCACTGCACAATAATCCATGGGCTTATATATCCATAAGCCCATGGATATATAAGGGCTTATCCTTATATATCCATGAGGTTGGAGACAAAGTCTATAAAAAGATCTGAAACTTGTCAGCTATAGTACCAATATTATCCATCTATTTGTTAATCTTTTGTCCCCTATGCAGCTCAGATTTGGGACTGGTAGTACATTTGACCTTAAAGGTAATTAGAGCTGCAACAAATTATGTTCATTCATCAAGTAATCTGAATAAATTAGAAATCCATGAATTCATATTTTACAATGGGAACAAGTTAAACCACCTAATTCCATTTTGAATTCAACTCTGAATTAGTTTTACTTCAGTTCAGCTCGTATAATGTAGAGTCAAATTCTAACAGCAGAGAACAATACAGTGAAAACCAACAACCCTCTCAGCACAGACGAGGTCACAGTGTGTGTGCTGGAAGGGGGCGCCTTTCAAACAGGAAGAAACCACTGTCATGTGTCATGTCCCCGCCAGTTGTAAGGAGGGGAACACGAAGAAAGAAAAAAAAAGAGCATACAGAAAATAAATGGGTTTGTTTTTATATAGTTTTTTTCCACTCTAGCACTCAAAATGCATTACACAACGTGCCTCGTTCACCCGTTTCTACTTTTTTTGCTTTCTATCTAACATTCACATCAGAGAGAAACTTAGGGTTCAGTATGTTGCCCAAGGGTACATTCGGATGCAGCTTGGAGCAGCTAGGTATTGACCTACACGGCCTCCTGAGCTACAGGCACTCCATAAAAAAAACAAGTCAGACATCCAAACCGCATCGAATGTTCAGTCCGTTTAATGGACACTTTTAGGTGTAATCAGCAAAATGGGGTGGACAACCACCACCAGCAGAGCATGTGCAGCACTGATCAGTGCTGACAAGATAATTATGAATAAATCTCGTGAAAATACTATCACTCTTTATAAACATATGTTCAGAGAAGCTGTTGCATGACTAACTGAGCAATATCATTTGGTGCAATACTTCAACCTGTACTCTAATTATTGAAAGGCAGATGCACTTTTAAAAACAAAACTAATTATGACATGCCTTGCATTCTCCTGCACACAAAGACTTCTAGTTTCGGATTGCTTTTTTTGTTTTATGAGCGACATGTGAACAAATGGTACTTTTTGCAGTGAACTCGACTGAGTGGCATGCCTGAATGTGCATTTTTTTACATTGTTTTAATTTCATATCACATTTACCGTCACTCTGATCATTCTTCTACAAAGCAGTTTGAAGAATCTTTTCTTGGTTTCTTTATTTGATCAAACAGCATTTTGCTCTAGATTAGTTTTACTGTAGTGTGCTTTTTTTTCCCAGCTTCTCTGTTTCCACAGCACTGGATGCAGATAAAGGACTGTTTTTTTTTTTTTTTTTTTTTATCTTTTGGTTCCTTTGATTTGTTAATTGCGAGCCAGATGGCAAGTGCTGAAATTCTCAGTTCATTGAATAGGAACAGACAGAGAATGAGAACTGAGCCTTTCATGGTATTTGAGATGTGAAAAGTGTAGGTAGGCTAAGCAAGGGCTGCCCAATAAGCTTACCGGCTTGTCTGATTCAGAGCATTTCTGCTTTTGATGGACATGTTTGCAATCCTTGAAGCAAGAGTAATACCATCTCTGGGCAGCTCTGCTTACCCCCTTTTCTCTCTGAGGCTTAGAAATCCATGAAGCTCCTTGACCAGCACAATAAAGACCCCTCTAGCATGTCATGGATATATTCCCCAATATACCTCCCAGTGGGCTTCTTCACTAAGTGTCTTTCCAATTCAACCGGCTGCTGTCGATGCAAGGGAGAAGCGGCTTGATTCTGACTTTTAGATTTAGAGTTCGGGACCAGTGAGCTGCTTCACAGAGAGCGAGTTCCATAACCCTGGGGACAATGTGATGTGATCCTTACACCTACCGGTACATTTCACCAGCAGTCAATCATTCCTGCTCACTGAGCGCCACACATGACAAATCCATGAGCCATTCTGGGGGCAGTCCTGGCCAATACTCTATAATTTCCCAGGCTACAACACACCATCCAGCAACGTCACACTACTGGCTAAAAACAAAAAAAACACTAGGATTTAGGTTATAACATATTACACAACAAAAGCTTGGAAGTAACCTGGAAACTAATCGTGTGACGAGATGCATCAGGATATATTTAAATCAAAGAAAAAAATATTGTTCAGATTTATTTTCCACTAACAACAAATCATAAGGTTAGACAAAAGAAAAGCCCCCCCCCCATTCAAACCCTAACGTCTTTAACTGCATTGCAGTGTTTTATGCTCTGATATTCTGTTTGTTATGCTACACTATGCTGTGTTCGTCCTCTTTTTCTCTCTAAAGTGTTGATGTAAATTTGCAGAATTGCAGCAGGGTTTGTACCTATGAGATAAATCCCCGGTAGCAAGTGCTGTGCCGAAAAAGCTTCAATTTCACTCTCTCTGGGCAGGTCGCATTCATCACCACATCACCCACTCTGATGTCCACACTTTTTTCTATTACATGCCCAACTGGTGCTTTGTGACAGAGCAAGCCTTCAGTTGAGCTGTAATTTTTCAGTTGCTGTCAGTTAGCCTGGCTTTTATCATACAGTGTGGTGTTAACAAATTGCATTTCCCCAAAGCTTGACTATGCAATTTACCTGACTTACGTAAGCCGAGAGCATGTGGATCCACGTGTGAGGAGTGTGAATGCTTCATCTTTTCTTTTTTTATGTTTTGTATAATGGACACCTAGGGTGAAACAGTGCTAGGGAGTTCTTGCTTATAAAAAGAAGAGAAATAATACGAAGACATGACAGCACCTCTAACGCTATGACCCTTGCTCTGCTTACACTTCTTATCAACATAACAAAGAATGTCAATTGGACAAAATGAGGTTGACATGACAAAGAGAAGGGGGGGAAAAATCAATAAAAAACTATTTTGGAAGTAAAACCATGTTTCTGCCTAAGGGGAAACAATGAGTTTGTTTTCAATCAAGAGAAATCCCCACTCTGTCCTGCACTTCCTTTTCCTCTGCCTCTCCATTCTTCTTGGTCAAACACACACTGAAGGACTACTCTGTTTCTGGAGGGCAAGAAATCCTATTACTTTTGAAACCACCTCGGTGGCACCAAATAATAGTCCAGCTGGGTGCTTGATTGCTCTGACAACTGGCACTGATACAGAGGTAACTAGTCATTCTACAGTATGTGTTGCTGAAACTTTCCCTTTAGGGCTGATGAATATGTTTCTGCACCGCCCCATACAGTTACTATGATGCATTCACAGGTAGCTGTGTCTTATAATTGATTAGCATTCATATACTGTAGACCGAAGACAGCTTGAGTTGTGACTCAAAGTAAATGTAAAAATGGCATATTAAAATAAAAAATATCTAAAATAGATGACTAATGAGAAGTGTGCTGTAAAATAAAGCTCATCTGTTTAAAAAAGTTGACGAATGGATGTAAGTTAAAATAAGAGTGATAATTAGTTTCCAGTAGGCAAAGCTTATCTGTTGTTGTGTGTTTTGTGATGGAATCTCAAACTGCACCACCCAAAACAAGCTAAATAACAAAATAACCACCCAAGAGATGCACTCTATATCTTTTGCATTTTTTTCTCATTACCGTTGTTTCCTATTACTGGCATCCTTTTCTTGTCTCACTTGCTTTTCTGTGAAAGCAACACCATAAAGGTCCTGTTCAGCCTGACTCAGCCTGAAGGCCAAGGGACTGTATGGCTCCCTTGACAAAGTGAGCCTGCTCACTTCCTAATGACTCCTCCACCACAGGCAGATTCAAGGTGAAAAATAATAGGTAGGGAATAGCCAATGGAGGGGAAGCACCTGTAAGTTTTGTTATACTGGACAGTGAATTTGGTGAACTATATAGCTGTTCTATCCGAGTCAGTAAAAGACCATATAATGAGTCTGTAAATAGAGTTAGATAATGTAGCTCTTTCTGCCCTTTACAAACTCTCTGAGGCTTGATGTCTTTCCCAATTTCTCTCATAGTAACTCTCCCATCCTGTCTCCTTCTCTCACACACAAACAATCCGTGATAAACATCAAGGACAGTACACAACTCTAATCGATACAATTCGCCCATTAACACTGTTACCTACAGATTTTTTTTACACTCAACTTAATCAGGTGTAATCCAAAAAGTTTTGACAATAAAATTGAAACGGTATATATACTGCAGCTTCAAATGACTCCCAGCATTCCTGTTACGTTCAGATTCCTCCAAACACGTCCTATTGTGACCAGCTTCTAATTTCACCATGAAGCTTACTGAGCATAGAGCTAACATCAGATTTTGGGTCATCATAACACCACCTTCATGTTGGACTTTGATGAGCTATTATAGCACATTGATTCTTTTCTTTTTAAGTTATTCTGTTGTAGATTTGCTGCGCTGTTTGGGATCATTGTCCTGTTGCGTGACCCTGTTTAGGCTGGGCTTAAGCTGTTGGACAGATGGCCAACTACGGAAATAGAAAGGACTTTTACAAGTTTTATTTATTTTATTTTTTTTTTAGAAATACAGCTGTGGCACACCACAGCCCTAATTACCAGATTTGGCACCCTGCAACTTTTAGAGAATGTCCCTCGCATCACATTAATGCTTATATGCACATGGTCAGAGCAGGACTTTCAGCAGCATGCAACAGTGGCACTGGGAGGGATACAATGAACCAAAAGCAAATGACCTTAAAGGACTGCAAAGGGTTAAAGAGACATTTTTAAGGCTGTGGGACTCCAGTGAACCACGGTGACAGGCATTATCCACAAATGGAGAAACTTGGATTAGTGGTAAACCTTCCCAGAAGTGTAACAAGTACATACACAACCAAATTTACTCCAAAACAGCAGGTCACGAAAGAACCAAGAACATCATCTAAAGAACTGCAGGCCTCACTTGCCTCAGTTAAGGTCAAAGTTCATGATTCACCAATAAGAAAGAGACTGGGCAACAATCCATGGTGTTCAAGGAGAAAACCACTGCTGACCAGTAAGGACACATTTGCCAAAAAACATCAGAGACTTGTGGAAAAATATTCTGTGGACTTTAATTCTGGAAGAGACAAAAGAGAAACTTTTTGGAAAGTTTGAGTCCTGCTACATTTGGAGTAAAACTAACACAGCATTACATAAGAAGAACATCACTGTCTATAGACGACTGCTTCTCATTCATTCCACTGCTTACTATAATATTAATCAGGAATCAAGACTGCTCCAAAGGAAGCCTTTCTTTCTCTATAGCATGTGGACTTATAGCTGAATCGCAAACATTATGTGAAAACTTGTGGGGTTCCCACACAGAGAGAAATTCCCTCTGCACACAATGTCACTGAGGATCAATTAAACATTGGGGCACAGAATGGCAGCTGTCATATTCAGTGATTCCTGACAGGTCTATTAAAGACAGTGTGTGGCTGGTGATCTTATCATGATGGTGGCCAGTGAAAAAAGCTAGGGTTATTATTTCCCGTTGGCTGGTTTTAATTATTTATAAGCCTCACACTAAGTACTGTAAATGCACGCATACAGAAATACACACAGACACGCTCTGTCCCAAATCTGCAGCAGCTGGAAAATTATTTTCCCAATTAAACTGCTGTTTGCTGAATAAACACTTCCCAGCACACCAGCACCAAGAGTTCTTCCTCAGCGCTGTTTGATATGCAAACTGGCCACCAATCTCTAATTTGCTACCACTGTAATTGTAAACATTAGCTGAGAGGAGTTTACATATGGCAACACTCCTGATCCTCGCAGCTGCTGTAAGTCTCATCAATTCAATTTTATTTTATTTATATGATTTGTATTGTAAGGTAGACCATACAACAATACAAAGAAAACAGAGAAAACACCATATTATCTCATATGAGCAAGCACTTTGGCGACAGTGGGGAGGAGAAACTCCATTGTAACAGGAAGAAACCTCTCAGGCTCAGGGAGGGGTGCCCAGACCAGTTGGCCGTTAATAGATGAAGAAAGGACAAAGACATGCTGTAGAAGAGAGGCAGAGATTAATAAAAAAAAAAGTCATGTTTAAGCGCAGATAGGTGTATAAACACATGTGCGTGTTTCTCACGCACATGTGTGACTTTTTTTAAACATGACTTTTTTAAGGTGACTGAAGAAGAAACAGTCAATGCATCATGGGAATCTTCCAGCAGCCTAGAGCTATTGCAGCGTAACTAAGGAAGGATTCAGGGTCACCTGATCCAGCACTAATTATATGCTTTAGCAAAAAGGAAATTTTTAAGCCTAATTTTAAAAGTAGATATAGTGTCTGTCTCCGGAATCCAAACTGGAAGCTGGTTCCACAGAAAGCTGAAGGCTCTGCATCTCATGAAGCCAATGAAGAGAAGCCAATATAGAAGAACTTTTGCCGCCGCATATTGGATCATCTGAAGGCTTTTAGGAAATCCCAATAATAACAAATTACAGTAGTCCAGCCTAGGAGTAATAAATGCATTAACTACTTTTTTAGTATCACTCTGACATTTTTAGCGATATTGCGCAAATGGAAGAAAGCAGTCCTACATATTTGTTTAATATGTGCATTGAAGGACATATCCAGATCAAAAATGGCCAAGGTATTGCCATCCACAGTAAGTATTTGGTTAGATACAAAATAAGAATACAAAAAAATACAAAATAAGACAACAAATAAAATAACGCTTATTACAGTAAAACAAAGAAAACTAATACATACCTCGTTGGCTGCATGCCACAAAGGAAATGAGTCACCATTCCACCAAGGTTTCTTTACAATTGTCCACTTATAGTCCAGTTTGCTTAGCTTAACTTTTTACCGAGTGCTCCTGCTGGCATACGCCGTCTCACACGCAACAGTGCAATGATTATTTAGACAAGCTTAACCATCAAAATAAAAGCACCATAATTTAATCTAAATAAAGTAACAAAAAAGAAATGCCACTTACAATCACAACTATGACAATGAAAAAGAAAATTTAATAATCTAAATTATTTACACATTATCCTTATGGCTACAGTTACAGATACCATATTTCTAAGATTTTTAGGGCCGAGTACAATAACTTCAGTTTTATTTTAATTTAGATGCAGAAAATTAGAGGTAATCCAGGTCTTTATATCTTTAAGACATACCTGCAGTTTTACTAAAAGTTTTACTAATAGGTGCGTGTTATATGACTTCATGGATAGATAAAGTTGGGTGTCATCTGCATAGCAGTGAAAATGTATTCTATGTCTTCTGATGATACTGCCTAAGGGACGTATATATAATGTAAACAGAATTGGTCCTAGCAAGGAACCCTGTGGAACTCCATAATTAACCTCAGTGTATGAAGAGGACTTTAGGACTTTAGGACTTTACATGAAAAATTTGAGACCAAGATAGATTTGGCTTCAGGCTTACATTAAATCCATCTCTCTGACTGGTTGTTATCATCAAGCTTGATATACAATTCTGTGACATTACCCCATTATCTCTAACTGGGCCTGCCTTTGTGCCATTTAATTGTGACAAAAGAGTTTTGTTGTATGCGTGTGTATGTAAGTCCTGGCCTATACTAGCCTCATAACTACTGGACAACAGTCGTATCCATGGATGTCCTTTCTGATCTTCAGACTCTTTAGCTATGCAGAAATCTGCAAGCTCCACATCCTTTATCAAGGTGGGGTGTCTACTCTTTCTCTACTATCTTTGATCCCTATTAAAACATACTTCTTCTAGTGCAGCTCATCAACTGTGCTAAAGCAAAAATAGTCATTTTTTATACTTTTTTATATATAATTGTGGGCTAATGAGCACTTTCGTGATTGTCAGACTCATTTTCAAGTTTGCTCTACTACATTTCTGACACCATTATATGGTGAAAGAGCTGGAACAGAAGCTTTTTTCTTTTTTTCTCACAATTTAAAGAAAAAGCAGGCATTACTTTAAATATTATGCTGGAAATTCACCTTTAATTAAATAAAAGGCATTTTTAAAAGTGTCACTAGGGAATTACACCAGCACGTCTAAGTGAGCTTACATGAGTCACCACTGAGAGAAAGCAACAAAATGAGTCAGGGGCTAAAGCTTTTGCTGCTTTCACTGGGCAGCGCAGTTTTCTAATAATAAACAGGCTTATCTGTGTTTCTTTATGTGCTAGCAGAAATCTGGGTGCCTGTGGTGCTATTCTTAAAGCAGGACTCCAAACTCTAAAGCGCTACCACTCCTGGGTTTTGGGTTTATTTGTTTATACAAACATGTTAGCCTGGAGATAAGCGCTAACTAATGAATTCACATCATCATTTGAAACTGTTGAAAGAGGCAACAAGAGAAAATAATGTAACTTGTGCTCATGCAAAATGATGCCAGCAGATGAAGAGAAACTTTTTGGCAAAGAAGACTAAATTACATAAAGCAACCCAATGAACCTAAAAATGTGTTGTTATGTTTTTTTTTCTTTCTTGTATTTCTCTACATCAAGTACATGCTCACTGCACTCTAAAACAGCAAAATAGCTAACAGTGAGCTGGACATTTTCACTACTAAAAACGAAATGAGATGTTTGAGCCACCAACAGGGATCTCAGTCCCTCCTTAAAAAGATTAGAGTCTCACAGTGACGGCAAAAGGGACAAAAAAGCAGGAAGTACAGTGCAGCCAGGGTAAAAGTATGAATCATATCATCTGATTAAGCACCACGATCTTCAAAGATCATTTCAGTCAACCAGTTTTGAATTCACACAATGCAAACTTTACAGTCACAGCTATTCCCAGAGGATGGCTGATTATGCGCTTCACACTGTATCACATACGTCGATTGTTCGCTGAGTGTGAACATTTAACTTGATATACAGTATAATACATAAGCTCCTTATTTCTCCCTCTCATTGTCACACCGTAGCAACAGCACACAGACAATGGTTTGCTAATGCACAGCAGCTGGATCAACATTTTCCACCGCACACAGTGACTTATTGTTCCACAGGGAAATAAAGTTGTAACTGATAATTACACAGAGAGTAGACGGGACTAGGAATAAGCCCACACTTTCTTTCACCACTACATAAAACATGCACAGCATGCTAAATATCGGTTTATATTGCAAAAGAAATGTCCAGTGTATCGTCTCATATTGCACTTCAATCGATGGCAGATGGAAAACAATATTGGCAAGATTTGCAAAACCATTACTGTGAGAGCACTTGTGGAAGATATGAATGCTGCATGGTAATAAGGAAATATTGCACTGCAGACTAAGAATAATGGGCTTTTCACCCAGTGGGTGACTTTCCAGGTTCACTGATCCTTTTTTTGCCTTCATGAAGTGGCTGGCTAGTTTTTCACGGCACATTGCTGGCCACATCTTTTTACATGATTGTTTGCGAGTCACCAGCTGCTTCGCTTCGATGTGGATGGCAGACTGCACACACCAAGGGAAATTCATATAACACAATATTATGAGGTTTTATCCCCTAGATTACAGCGCACGCTGCTGAGACGCAATGGTGCTTTAAAACTACAGTCCTCTCTTATTTCCTTAACAATTTTCTTATAAATGACTATGATTAATAGAAAGGAAAACATCTTCACATGTAACTCAGTATCAAGATGTGATTTATTCATGATAACATGTACAAAAAGATGGCACTAATTATGCAACACTGCATGAATAACATCCCATGGATAAGAGGATTCAAATCTAAAACTTTCCATTATCACACAAGAAATTTAAGCCCAAACAAGGCAGTCCGACGGCAGGTTAAAGTGGACACAACAATAGTAAAAAATAGAAGGAGCCAAAGGAACAGAGAGATAATGGGAAAATTACCTTTCACTGAAATCCTAGCGTGTGTGCTTCTTTTAAGCTTTTATATCAGTTGAAATGCAAGTCAAACTACTGCATGAGATCGTGTTTAATGAACAGCGCAAGCTGCTGCTACACTTTTTGTCCAGAAACATCACAGATGTGAAAAGTGAAATATTACAAGTAAATGTGACATGAAAGAAGCTGATTTACAGACACTGTTTAAACCCCGAGAGGACAGACTGGTGGTGGTGGTGTGTGTGTGTGTGTGTGTGTGTGTGTGTGTGTGTGTGTGTGCGTGCGTGCGTGCGTGCGTGCGTGCGTGCGGGCGTGCGTGTGCGTGCGTGCGTGCGTGTGCGTACGTGCGTGCGGGCATGCGTGTGCGTGCGTGCGTGCGGGGCTCCTGTGTCTGTAAACTTCCCTCTTTTTTTAATCCGGCAGATTCAGAGCAACATTAACATCCAACAAGAAGCAGACTTTCTTGCTTATTCAGTGCCAGTGAAAGATTGAATATGCAA
>VURO01006470.1:0-26815 GCA_015108175.1 Pelvicachromis taeniatus
ATCTCCCATGCTACAGTTAGCAAACTGCTTGCTAAGTTTCGTGAAACTGGTTCAGTGTTGGATTTGCCAAAATGTGGACGCAAGAAAACTGTCACTAATGAAGAAACATCAGTGGCTGTCCTAGCTTCATTCAGCAAGAGCCAACAGCGTAGCACTCTCCGCATGTCACTGGAGAGTGGCATTAGTCGAACATCCCTTCGGCGGATATTAGCTACTCACAAATGGCACCCTTACAAACTCCAGCTACTGCAGCATCTCAACGAGGATGACCCAGATCGGCTCACAGAATTTGCAGAATGGGCAAAACAAAAATTGGAACAGGACCCTCAGTTCACGCAGAAGATTTTGTTCAGTGATGAGGCAAACTTTTATGTGAATGGTGAAGTTAACAAACAAAACCACCGCTATTGGTCTGACACTAACCCACATTGGCTGGATCCCTCCAAGACTGTTGGAACAACAAAAGTGATGGTTTGGTGTGGTATATGGGGTTTCATAATACACCCTACAGTGTTTATTGAATTTAAAGTTTTGAGTTATTATCTGAACATTTTGAAAACAATCTTCAGTGGCAGAATCAGAATTCCATATTACTGTCACCATGAAAGAAAAACATGATTGCATGTTTCACCAGTAAAACCCTTAGTGCGGCATGCATTTTGACATCAAACACATCGAGTGACAGCTGTCCAAGAACTCATCAAGCTCAATTCACTTAAATATAAGAAAGCATATATCATGACCATATATGCAACAAGATGTATTTACTGTTGTCATTGAAAACATTGTGCAAAAACCCAAGTATTATTAACTCAAATTCAACTAGTTTAACTGCGATCATCTCCTCCCTCTGGGTGGTTTGAGGTAATGGGCTTCAGATATGGCTGCAGCTGAGCTCTCAAGCTGTGTACACACTGAGCCTTTTTCTCCATGATTTCCTCCAGCTGGTGGGCATATTCCCCAAATGCCTAACAGAAAAAGAGTGTGTACATTAAAAAAAATGTAAAAAGTTGCTTTTGTTACTTTATTTCTCACCATATCAGGCTGCTGGCACAGAAGCTTCCCCTCTTTACGACATAAAACTTCCATCTCTTTTAGCTGCTCCAAGTGGGCCTTGAAAATACGCCACCTAAAGTTAGAATGGGTACAAAAAATATGCATTAATATTTTATTAAACTAACCCCTTCTTGTGCATCATTCTAATAGTATTAAATACACAGGAACATATGTGTTATTTTAATAGTTTTTGGATGATTACAATGAGAATTCTGGGCCTACTTTGCGTGGTCAAAGTCGTCCAGGTTAAACAGCTGGATCATGGGTCTAACGTGGTGATTAGTGGTGCTTTCTTCATCAATCAACTCTCCAAGATTGTTTGGCTGGAGTGAAGTGGTTAAGTTGGAGGAATGCTTTGAATGTACCGTGTGACACTGGCTTGCCAGTGTGTAGCCTGAGACACTTTCTAACTGCGGAGTTAAAATGGAAGATAATGGAGTTTTTTTGTGGTCATCACATGCACATTCTGGTGATTTTTTAAGTGGAGATGTAAGGGTTTTGTTGAATGGAGCCAGTGATGTTTGCTTCTGATAGCTCTCTTGATCCTGTGAGGAGCCCAAAATAACCACAGGAATACCTGCACAGGAAAGCAAAAAAAGGTTGTGGACAGACCTGTTTAGACACACACACACACACCACCATCAGAATTTATACTTATACCTGAGTAACAGTTACTGAGATGTACATCTTGTTTTCCCTCTGTGTGATTTGTAGCTGTCGTAGTGTCAGATATGGGAGGGCAATACTTATTTGCCAGTGGCAGTTGTTCAGAAGACATTGGCGTCGAGAACGCTGCATCTTCAACTTCTACAACTTTCTCCATCTCTTCCCACTTGTTATATTCTCTATTCTCATTAAGAGGACTGAGCAAGGTGTTGTTGTTGTCCCCTCGCAGGAAAGAGACTGTGGCAGCCTGTTGGTCCACTTGAAGCTGGGAGATGCTGAGGGGCTCCATGATGGAGCTAAAAGAATCAGCCTGAGTATCATTTTGAGGTAAAACCAGCTTTTTGACTTCTGAATGATTATGTTGCTGAGTGTGAGCTGGATTTTCTGGTGGTTTGTTAAGGGGCTCAGTGGGTGCGATGGAACTAGTGGAAGGTAATGTAGCTGGCATTTTACCGGCATTAGCAGCAAACCATAGTTCTTTCTCTCTGTGTGTGTTTGATTGTGCTGCCTCTGGGATGATTCCCATATGCTTTGATTCAAAAGAGGCAGCACTAAGCTTATCTGGGGTCAGGAGTGTGCTGGTATGTTCACAGTCTGGGGAGAGGAGCCACTCTGCAGGATCCCACTGATGGGATGACTCAACAGGGGGGTGGATAATGAGGTTGTTGCCATCATTGTTGCTGTGAGCAGACAATAAACGCCCTTTCTGAGCTGCTCCCCCCTTCCCAGCGCTCCATACTCCATCAGTTGGATCATCTGAGGCATCCAGTCCTGTCACACCCACTTCCAGTCTGTGTTGTGAATCAGAGCTGTAACACAATTGTGTCTCACTTGTGTCAAAGTATTTAGGAATTACACCTGCTGTCCCATTTGACATCCACACCCACCTCCCCTCTCCCCCCTCCCCCCTAGCTGGCCTCCTTTCTTTCCTTCTTTGTCTTTCTTCACTTGCTGCCTCAAATGACCTCCTCTTCTCGTTTTTACCCATTTCTTGTCCAAATCTTGCCCGTGCTCCTTCCAAAGATGCCCTCAAGTTTTCCCCAACACAACCGCAGTCTCCATAAGCGTCCTCTTCACTAATGTTATTGGAGATAGAAGAGGTTTCAATTTGTAACAGAATCTCAGCACTGGGAGAAAACACCCGTCCTCTGTTAGCATCAACTCTACCTTCAGATCTGGTTGTGTATCCATCTAAAACCTGTTCCAAACCATGATTCACATGGGAAGAAATGGAGAGGTGAGATACAGAAGGCTGAGTAGAGGAAGATGGATATATAGAGAGTGAAGAGAGTTGGCTGGATGAAGAAGCAGAAGAGGGCATATACTGCTGTAGCTGCTTGTGATACCATCTCAGATGCCTCTCCCTTTCCTTATCCCTTTCGTTAACCTTTGGTAACTCTCTTCGTGTTAGCCCTTCCCCATTTGCGTTTCCATTCTCTCCACCTTTTTCTATTCCACCTTTCAAAGCATGTTGATTATCTTCTTCTCTGAAACAGAAGCCGCATTTAGTTTCACTAAAAAATGTATCAGTCTCGTGAGCTTCTCCCTCTTTTTGCACCTTCCATGCATGCTTGTCTTTTGGTTGTCCCGACACCAGCACTGCCCTGGGGCTTTGCTCACTAACGGACTGCCTCTCAACACTTTTAAAACTGTAATTTCCTCTTCTCCCTCCTTCTAATTCACCTGCTCCATTACTCCGATGCCTTTTGTCACCCATTCTCAGCCAACTTTTAACTTGAGAAATACGTTCAAGTCTGATCTCTCCCCTCTGTCTCGCATTTGCTTCCTCTCCACATTTGGCATTCTTGGGTGTGGAGCAGAGAAATGCACTCCTCACAGGTAACTTTGTGGTAGGAGTTGTGGGACTGAAAGCCTCGCTTTGTCTTGTTAACTTTGGCTTTTTTGGAGGACTTTTCCCTCTAGTGCTAACAGTGCTATCAGTGGTGCTGCTGAACAGGTTTTGTTTGGGTGAGGCTGCTGTCTTTCCTCTGTTTCTTCTTCTTTCTCTCAGCCTTCCTTGTCTTTTCAACTCTTTTACCCTGAAAAAAATTAAAAAGACCTTGATTCTAAAGACTGAATTTAATAGAATTTTCCCTCTCATATAATATAAAATCAGACGACTGAAACCTGGCATGTCTTTAAACAATAAAGATATCAATAAATATTTTAAGAAAGTAATACAATATATTAAATACCTACACATGTGCACACTTACCGGTCAGCATATCTTAGTGTATTAAGTGTGTGCTCAGTTGCTGTGTGACCAGGTGAAATGTTGGCAATCATGCATGTCATTGAGTTACCGACAAACGAATCTTTCAAAACCTAGAAAAAGAATTCAGGATCAGTGGAGAAACCAGAAAATCAGCCATATGATGCATACTCATGTTACTAGTTGCATCAGCTTTTACTACCTGAGTCAGTTTGCTCTGCCTAAAAGGTGTGTGCGACTCTTCTTGATCAAGTGACCGGATACATTCTTTAAGCTGTGGGAAATAAAAATCAACAATGGGAATAAACTTCCTTGACTTTATGTTGGGCCTCTTAGTGTGTGAGAAAGTATCTGTATAGCTTACAGCCAACAGACTTTGGTTGATTTCAGCTCCTTCCATGCGGCTCTGCCTGTCAGTTTCTTTGGCATCTGATGCTCTTTCACTTCCTGCCAGATCCACAAACCACATTCTACACACACGCACCCACACACACACATGTGCGCGCACTAGGTCAGTCATATTACAGAGATTGTTACCTTATTTGATCTACTAATCAATAATTCAAGCACTGTTTCAGAGGCAACGATATAATGAAACATGTCACTCACCTGCCAGCTATTTGCTGGTTTGAATCTCTAAGCTGAATCTGAAGCAAGGCGTGGGATCGAGAAGAGAGGGGATTCACGCCACTCATCCCCTGTGTCCGCTCGGCTGTACCCTCAGAAATCACCTGAGTAAGAAGGGAGAGATATACGTGAGTTTACTATTACTTTGTTGAGGAGATTGCAGAAATCATACTTACTGTTAATATTTCACGTATTTAAGGTACTTAAGAACAGAGGTGGCGATCACAGAAAAAAAAATGCCCATTTTGACAGCAACACTATCAAAATGACTCTTGTGTTGTAAGTCAGACTGCTGGGCGACTCTGTTTAGAGTGCTCGCATCTTTTAATAAAGCTCAGTATCACTGAAGAAATAACATCATATTGATATTGTGACTGTTGCTCATTGTTTCCCCTTAACAGAGTCATTACCGTGAGATTCTCTATGCTGATTTGCATGTACAAAATTATAACAAAAGAATTTTATGATGTTATTGGTCATGATCATGGAGAGAGAGGTCCTCTCACATTACTATGGTTGTGACTTTCATATTAGCATTATATACTAGTTTCAGTAATATGGTCAATGCTATAATGTGTTGATACATTTACATATATTCATGCTTTACTACTGACTTGAGTCATAATGCTCCAAACCTCAAACACTTTCATTTGGTGTTGAAGTAGATTAATTTGTCCTGCGACCCTCCTTGACATATCGGTAAATTTTAATTCTCATTGTGTGAATGCTTAAAAGAAGCATTCACACATTAGTGATCCAAAAAGTTTGTATTGCCAATTCTTTGGACCTTAATTTCTCCCAGAGTTTTTGTCCGATTTTCACCTTTCAACTTGTAATATATTCTGCTATGTCTGCTGATGGGCGCTATATCTCTTGGTAGCTATTACTGTTATACTTTTGAGATAATAAGATTTTTATGCACTTATTTTTTCTGTATTGAAATATATAGGCATTTGTCAAAGTTCCGAACATGGAACCTTCGTTCCTTTGAAGTGAGCTTAGAGTGGCACACTCTAGCTTTCTCAATCTTTTCTTCATGTCCAAACAACTTGTTGCTACTTTTTGAAATACAGCCAACACATGAAAAGAATCAGGCAAACCTCTAGTAGAGAGCTGACTGAGTCCACTCTGATATTTCGCAGCCCTGAAATGTGAACCACTCTCTGTCCATCCTCCCTAGCAAATAACCTGCAGAAGAAAGAAAGAGAAAAATTAAGAGAAACAAGTACAGAAGGAAGACGATGAGGCTTTGAGCAAGACACAAAATAAAGAAGAGAGGACATCTTACATCCATGCATCTCAATTTTATGATAATGTTACCAAAACCCAAATGACCCCAGTGAGATATAGGTTATATTAATTCCTCCAGTGCAGTGTCCAACTCAAAAATCTGCATGCACTTTTAACACAACCCCAAAAAACATGAACACATACTTTTTTCTATGGTCCAGCAGGTCATACAGCTGCCCACAGTAGATCTCGAAGAAGCTGACAAACACCAGCTGGTATGAGTGTGTGGCTGACAGATGAGCAAAGATGTCCTGAACTGCCATAGCATACAGGCCTGGAACGGCAGGTGAACCCAGCATGGTGTGAGTCTTCCCTGCACCTGTTTGGCCGTATGCAAAGCAGGTGACTTTGCCTCTGTGCTCACACACACAAAGAAGTACAGATGATTAGGATGCACTGATACAACCTTAACTTGGTGTAAATTAAAACCTTTAACCTAATTCACTTTTTAATATTGAGCATTTTTGTATTTTCTGCCCATACTAAGAAGTACTGTTGTGCATATTTATGGCTGCTTTTCTTGGTGTAATGATATGCTGTTTACTGCATATCATTACACCATTACATATCATTACACATATCATTACAGTCAAGTTAGTACAACTCATCCTTGTCATGTTGCTGTTACTTAATTCTTTTAAGGCAACAAGTTTGTCTATTTTTTTAAAGTAAAGCCAACTTGTTTTAATTTCACAGCGTAGAAAGATTTCCATAAGTAGCACTACATCAATGCGACTCTACCCTTTGAGCATGTGCTGCACCAGAGGATATGCTGTTTGTCGATACACCTTTTCGTTGGAGCTTTCCTCCCCAAAAACTTGGTCGAAGTAGAACTTGTGCTGTGTGGACAAAAAAAAAAGCACCGGGAAAGGTTTGAAAAAGCCTTTAAAGTAGTCATTCAAACATTGTGACACTGGTTAGAATACACTGTCTCCTCTCTGCACATTCACCTGCAGTATATATTCCGAGAGATCCACGGCTTCCTTGACTTCATGCACAATCACACACTCTTCACCTGGAGTCGTCACAACATCTGCCTCTCCTCGTCTGCTCTGGGCGCACGTCAATGGTCTTTTCCTCACACACACCTTAATCCGCTGCTCTTCTGCTTGCCTGGCTCTCAAATTAGAGTCAGAATTTGAATCACAGTAGAAAACCTCAATATTATAAAGAGATGCCATTATAAAGACATTGACAGTGATCAAAAATGTTGGTTTTTGTATAATGCTGTTCAATTTAAGTAGAAGATAATATAGACCACACTCACTGTTTGCACTGAGCAGGAGGAGCACTCACTGGTAGTCCATAGTTATAATCAGCTGTTCTCTTTGCTTCATAAACTGGTGTTGGCTTACACATGCATCCATCAGTGCTCATTTCTGTATAAACATTTTGCTTCTTTGTGGTTCTTTTTCGGTCTTTGTGTCCCAAAGGTTTGTGTTTAAATGTGCTTGATACCACAGTTGCAGGCTTGGGTTTTGGCTTATACTGATGCTGCACAGAGGTAGCAGATCCTTTTTTCTGGATGGACGCCTCATATCTGGCATGACTCACGTTCACGTGAACAACAGGATGAGACAACTGCTGATGATGATCACCGGTTTCATTACTGAAATCAAGACGCTTGCGAACATGTGATGATCTGACAAAAGTGCTGGGAGTTATATTATTGACAGCAGTTCCATTACCATCCCCATCATCAAAACTGGTTTCGCTATCATGACAAAAACTGCTATCCACTATAGTGCTGCCTTCGGCACGTCCATCAAGGCTATATTCATAATCATTATCATCCTTATCATATCCAAAGCCCTCCAGATTAAGAGTTTTGACAAACTGGACAAGTTGGAAGAACCGAGTCCTGTCCTCCATTGTGTGGATCCCCAGGGTGTGGTAGTCCTCCATGGTGAGCATTGAGATGTGGGCTATATGACAAACACCCACTGAGGTAAAGCTGAAGCACAGGAGAGGAGGAGGAGGCAAATTGTTTTTATAGCAGAATAGTCTGAGTTTGAATGGCTTGTGGTTGCTCTTACCTGGCATAGTGATGCTGTAGCCCGACTGCTGTCAGACACTCATACAGACAAAGTGTCATTTCCTTCTTTTCCTCTTCTTTCCCTTTTTCCTTTACTTCACTCCACCGGCCCTGCGAGTGACAGAGACATCCCTCAGCATTTTTGTCTTACAGTCAATGGCCAGTCATTGTGTCATGACTACCACACTGCTCTGTTGTTGTTAAGCAAAGCAGTTGATACTGGTAGCAGGTCGAAATCTGACACTAGGCCAGCAAAGAGAAAGGGGAGTGCGCTGCAGTCGTCACACATTTCTGTACAGTAGCAAATACGATAAATATAGCAAACACATGCAAACAGCTGCTGGCTTCTACACAGGACTGACCAGCTGCTGCAATAGCCCTGCAGTAAAGCATGAGAGACATCGTCTTCTCCTTCATACATAAGCCACGGTCACTTTGGTGAGTCCATACTGGGATTTCATGCCCTGCCTTAGTATCAGCAAAACTACAAATTGTGCAATATAACTTACTGAATGGGGTTTAATGTATATTTATATCTGCAGAGCATAAAGTAAATGCTGAGGAAACGTCAGTTCCTATCACCTGAAACTTGACTGATCTGCCACTGGGCTAGAGTACTGTCACTGTGAAAACACCCAGTGCTTCTGGACTGGTCATGTGTCATTGTTTTACAGCTGTTCAGAATTTTTTCCCCCCCGTTTTGCTCTTTCTCTTTTGCTGTCACCTTTCCTTTTCACACAGGTGGAGGTGGGCATGTACCACTCCCTAGCAGAGCCACATCGCTCTTCAGCCAACACACTAATTTCTCATCTAATCATCACTTACCAGTACTTAAGAACTAACTCAAGCTACTCTTCTCTGCCAGATTGTTATCTATGGTTGTGGTAATCAGGCTTTCTGATGTTTTCTGAGTAAGTTGCCTGTGCTAAATTCACCTATTTCTCTAAGTAGATCTGTCTGTTGGCTGAAGAGCTCTCTCCCTGTGGATAGTAGTTACCTTATATTCTGACTTGGTATGTTCCTGCAGAAAGAAACTGTGGATTTACTCACCTGAAGTACTCACCTGCCTGCCTGCTTGTACCCTAACCTCTGTCAGTCTTTAGAACATTCAAGTAAGAACTCAGGCAAGTTCAAATATCAAAAGCCTCAATTTTCATCAACAAAATGAATTAACCTCCTGATCAGAGGCTAAGTCTTAATGTTTATTTTTAAATTCCTGTTCAATAAATCTTTGAAACCTGCAAGCGGTGTCTGTTTTGGGTCACAGCTGGTCATGACAGCATGGATGGGACCAGTGCTGGGAAGTAAGTAGAGTTACTCAAGTTCTAGACTGAAGCACCTATGCCAGGGGTCACCAACATGGTACCCGCGGGCACCAGTTCACCCGCAAGGACCACATGAATGGCCCGCGGGCCTGTTCTAAAAATAGCTCACTATAACAACTTAGCAGTAAGCTGCATCTATTTTTATGTTTTGATGCTATTTTTAAAAAAATCACAATTGCATTGGTGTCAATTTGTGAGAGATAATATATAAAAAAATGTTTATTATTAAATATTAGATCAGCGCTAGCTGGTCTCCACGGAAACAGTTGTCGTAATCAGTGTCTTTACATAGATGAATATCATTAATTATTAATGATAACATATAATTAAAGTTAAATTGAGGAAATTTGTTATATCAGAAGTGTGTGTCAAACTGGTAGCCCTTCACATTAATCAGTACTCGAGAAGTAGCTCTCACTTTCAAAAAGGTTGGTGACACCTGACCTATGCAATGCTGCTTTCTACCTCCACTGTATTTTGGACGCACTTTTTCCTCTTTGTAACTGTCACCACTTAAATTTCAGTTAGCATTTATTTAACAGTCATAGGTCATTGTTATAGGAACAAACTTAAAACATTTTAAATCCTATGGGTCCCCACATAACAAAACGGACATTGACATTACATATTAATAATTAATTATGATTCCAGTTATAGCTGGTAGATATAATCTGATGAATTTTCCCAGACTCCCATGTCTGGTTGTTACTGGCGTCCTGTGCCACCACGGTTTAAAAATCCTAGATTCGCCCCTGCACGGATCCCACTTAGCTTGTGCGTGGTTTAGATTAAGAAGCGATTACGCTAATGTTGACAGAAATACGTTTTCTTTTTCTAAAATGCGAAAATCACCACAAAGCTTACCAGATCATCTCCAGACCACGGAAAGAGCAAAAGATCGCCGCAAACGGAGCAAAGCCAACTGAACAGGTCACTTATTTTTTCACAAAATTGCTAGCTTTAACAGTACCGCTATTTCCGTACACGGAGAGGGTCTCCATGACGACGGAAACGGTTGAGGAAGAAGAGTGGTTTCCCGCTGCTCGTTCGTACGAAAAGAGGAGACGTTAATGTTAACATATTTCCGAAGCACAGCCGGTAGGTTCATCATGACAGCGGGATGATAATCCTTCGGAGGGCTTAATGCCCACCAACAAACCCACTAAGACAGAAAGCCTTCTTACACTAAAGGCATTACAGCATACTGAGAGATGGCAGTACGAGTTACTGTGTGTTTTCTGGGTTTATATAATATAGATTTTTAAAACAGTTTTTCTTGGCTTGTTTTACTCAGTCTAGCTATATCTTGTATACATATATCCTCAAAGACAGGGGAGGTCAAACACGAAGTCTGGGGACCAGAGGGTCCATTTCATCCCACTAGATAGCTGTTCGAAGACAATGACTATATAAATAATTTATTATATGCTCATTGGTCAAATTACTATGAGATCATCAAGTAATAAAAATATTCTGCTAACGCAGGCCAGTGTACCGAGAAGTTGAAATGAATGGAAAGTAAACATTTTAAAGTCATAAATGCTTACAATTATGTTGCACTTACAATGAGTGAGCATAAAAGTATTTATCCTTTATACATCATGTGTCATCGATGCATTTAATGACACTGAATTAAAAAAACGTACATTTATTAAAATTGTGTTTTTGTTGCATGGTTCTCTCAAGGTTATTATTCTTTACTAGTTTATGCATTAATAGTTTTACTAGTATAGCCCACTTTAGATCAAACTGGGATGTATGTGGCCCATTAACTTAAATGAGTTTGACACCCTTATAGGCTATAGAGTGGACAAACTGTTTACACTTTGATACACTCCAATATCCGTTACACTCCATGAAAGCTTCTACATGGTTGCTTTTAGAGATACTTGCAAGTAGAAAGCCAGTGGTTTAAAGTTGGATATATTAAATATACAGGACAGTGCAAAACCCTTGGTGCAATGTTCATTTCTTTATATTTAGCAAATAATATGGAAAAAAGCAAAAAGCTCTTTGGGAATCACCTTGCTGATGTGTTACATTTGGCATTTATTTTTTATTTATTTACTTTGTATATTAAACTAAAGAAATATGAAATACTATGTGTTTTGAAACAAGCTGCTAATAACAAAGTACCCAAAGATACAATTTAACATAGGTTCTTTGTTAAGTCGTCTTTATAGAGAAAACACCGGCCATCCTTTGAGTTAGGGGTATTTAAGAGTCAGTGATCTATAGGTCAGTGTTAAGTAGATCAGCAAACAAAAAGACATTCCTCTGAAAACGGTCCAGTACAACAACTGGACCTGTGTGAAAAAGCAACCAATGTCCCAAGAAAAACTGAAAGATCTCCTGAAGACCTGAAGAACGACTGCCCAGGAGCACATAATCACAATAAAGTCTGGCTCCTTAGAATCAAAATAAAAAGAAATGCGCAAGACATTTGCACAGTACAGGAAGGGGCGAAAATACCCTTCTTTATCATGGTCCTTGCTTTTTATTGTTTTTATCCTTATTGATATAATTATTTCTCGTTTTTATGTGATTTTTTATTATTATTCATAATGGACTTGTGTTATTTCATTATGCACAGACGACACTGCTGTATCATTTTCCAGAAACTTTTAATTTTCTGTTATTCCCCCTTATTTTGTTTTTTCTTTCTCGCATAAATAAAAAAAAACAATTCTCAACACGCAAATTTACACACTAAATACGCAACAGTGAACTACTTCGGGCAGACTTGCCACGGAGGGAAATAGTCCCCTGGACGGTTTTTCCCCCCTTCTATTGTTGTATTCTGTTTCACCGGGGACGTATTTTGATGTAACACACAACATTGGCGCTTCCCGTTCAAACCAGAAAACACTGGTAGGTTTCTTGAAACTTCGACGTTTATTTTACGTTTTATAATTTGACACATGTCCAATTTTTTCAGGAGGCCTGTGTTAGAAAGATAACGTGCTGTCACGTGACCGAAGCGCTCCTCAGGAAAATACGAGAGAGACCGAGCGTGACAGTCGCTCATTGACTTCACCGTAATATTACAGAAAAGGTAATTAAACGCTTTATGAAGTTAGCTTTTTGGAGAAATAGAGCTGAATTAAAGCGCGTTACTTGTTATGTGTAACTCATTATTTCTTATGTATAAATGTGAACCTTATTAGCTATTAGCTTTTTAGTCAATCCACTGGTTTCCTGCATCAAATTTTGGACTTGATTGTATTTTCTTAGGTTTTACAGTTTTTCCTGTGGATAATTCACACTACTCAGAAGAAAGTAACAGATAAACAATTAAATGATGACATAGTGTTGAAATTGTACTTGTATTTTACTTATATGAAGACATCCGAGGGGTTCTATTTGTAGTTATAAAAAGAGACAAACACAATGTTTTTCGTATGTTTTGTAACTGGAGTGTAGTAAGCACTCTACATAAAATCAGAAATTAAAGGGATCTTTTTGTTCTTGATCATGAATTAACATAACCGTAATCTCTTTCATTTTATTCAGAATATCAGCTATAAGAAGAGGTCAACATGTCCTCTGAGGAGGAGACATCTCACACTTCTGCCTCTTCCTCCTCCTCAAACTTATCTACCTCCCACTTCATTGGAAAGAGGGAGGACATTGTTAAAGCTGGCCGTGTGACAAAGCTGGTGAACGGATGCAGAGATGTGCTAGTCGTGCACCACCAGGGGCAGCTTTATGCAATGGATGTGCGCTGCTACCGTAAGTACTGCATCTGCTGAGATGATCTATAGTACATCGCAGATTGTATGTTCTGTTACAGCTCGTCGTTGATATGCATAAAGCCACTTTTTTTTTTCATGGACAGATTCAGGTGGTGCCTTACAGTATGGAGACATTGAGGTGAGTTTTCTGCTGTTTATTCTGATTACTGGTGCATATTAAGAAACTCAGTCATCATTTGACTCATTTACTGTAAACAGTCTAACACTCAACTTTTCCTATAATTTCTAAAATATGCAAATGCCTTTTCTCTAACCACTTTCGACTTGCATTACCTTTAGGAGTTCAATGGACGGCTGTGCATTGTGTGTCCATGGCACAAGTACAAGATCACCCTCGCAGAGGGGGAATCGCTTTACCAAGCTGTGGACGACCCTACAGCCAAACCGCTGAGGACTTACTGGCGCTCCAAGGGTGTCAAACAGCGGGTTCATAAGGTCACTCAGGTCAACGGGGATGTGTATGTGACGCTCAATGACTCCAGCGAAGCCATCGAGTCAGATGCCTACCAGACTGAGAAATACAGGCACGCTTCACTCAAAGCCAAGCCAAAAGCCAAACCCAAGACATAACCTTTAAAGCTTCTGGGACAATTTAAGGAGCTTTGCTCGTCTTCCATTGACTCTCTGATCTTGTAACAGTATAGAAAACATGTCTGGCATTGTGACTTCCTCAGGAACTCTTTATTTTGAAGCTGATACAAACAGCTGGCCAATACAAAGTTTGTTTTTGGTTACATTTACTAAATGATTATTAATTTTGAATGAAGTAATCCATTTGTGTTTCATTATAACTTCACATGTGAATTTTTATAATTGTTGTTATTATTATTACTATTAGTTTTTATTGTATTTATTTTTTGTGGTAATTAAACTACTCTAATGGAGATCAATATTTCCTGGAAAATGGGACAGTGTGCAAACAAAGCAGAATATAATGATTTTGAAAATCATTGAAAAATTAAATATTTAACTCAAAGTATGATGAAAAATAAAACATGCAACATCTTCTCTTATTTGTTATGCTATAAATAACACAATTTTAAAATGATTCAAAACTGCTTAACTAGTGAAATCTATAACAGCATTTCAGCACTTGCAGAGCTTCTCAGGTGATCAGTTAGTTCAATTAAACTGACAACTCACTGTAGTGATACTGCTAAATTTTATATATCTAATATACGATGTGCTGTAAAAGATTTAAAAACGTACTGTGTTATTTTTTTCCTAGCACACAAACAGGATGATGATGAGGTTGATGATTTGAAGCTTGCAAATAAATATTAAAATTAATTTATAGATTGAATTTCCATCCATAAATGTATTTTACAGACTGCCCTGCGTCTTGCCCTGTGGCAGCTGGGATAGGCTCAAGTGGGACCCTAAATTGGATAAACAAGATAAGGGATAGATGGAAAGATTTAAGAAGAAAAAAAGGGTTGATTTATATGACCATGAATATAGAGATACACACATTTTCTTACTACTTGGAATGGAGAAACAACAATAAAAAATAAATTAAAAAAAAACTAACCAACAAAGGGTTTGGAAGTAAGGGCTTCAAAAGTAAAACTACTGCAAAAAAAGAAAAAAAAACCTGAGTAAAAGGATAAAAATCGACAAATCTTTAAACCAAATAAAAGAGAGGTTACAGTTTCTTCATTTGATAAAATATCAATCTTTGATAAAATATCTTCATTTTAAAATATTTTATCTGTGTTTTTTTTTTTAGGATCTTTGAAGAAGGGTACCTTGGATATGTAGAATAACCAGCCACTATAAACATATATGAATAAATAAAATAAATATATATATAAATATGTAAATATATGAAACTGTATGTTTCATACAGTCTGTGGAGTGCGACAACTAAGAATTTACGTTACAGCAAAGGGGCGCGAGGTGGCAGCAGTGTGCTGGGCGTCTGTAGTCTGCTATGAAACGCCACAGAAGAAGAAAGATCGTTTCACGTTCAAGTCACACTCCATACCAGTTGGTGGCGGTAATGCACCAGTTGTTTGCCAACCGCCAATAAAATTTAAGAAGAAGAAGACGCCAGCGGTGTGAATGGTGAGAAATCGTAAGTGTAGCCCTACATTTCATGGCTTTTCCTAAACTATCTGGACTTTAATTCGCTCCCAGTTGTCTGCAAATTATTTGAAGTTTAAGATAAAGTATGAACACTAAGAGAAGATAGAGCTGCAGGATAAAAGCCATCTCTTTTTCAAGCCACTAATCCGCCGTGATGGCATCAGGTATGTCGCCTGGTTCGTAATGACTGTTTGCAGTGTTTATTTTGTACACTCGGGTGCTTTTTGATGAAACTCTTCCATAATGTTGCCCAGAGGATGAAATCAACCTGCTAGTGATCGTCGTGGATGTAAATCCGATATGGTGGGGGCAGCAGGCTCAGCGGGATCCACAGGTATTAGCTGTGATGTCTGACGTTACTCTGACTCATAAAAGTCTTTCTGTCTGTCTCTGATGCTAAACAACGCTCCCTGTATCTGCCCAGTTCACACTGTCCAAGTGTATGGATGCAGTCATGGTGATGGGAAACGCTCACATGGCCATGGCTAGGACAAACAAGCTGGCTGTCATCGCTAGCCACTGCCAGGGCAGGTAATTTCAAACCACAGTTTCAGTGGGGTTCACTGCACAGAGGAATTTCTGAGGTCCACACACAGGCCTGTAAGCTAGAGTAAAAGGAGAATCACCATCGTGTGGAAAAGCATGTTATCTGCCAGTTCTTGGAGTTACATATCACGACATAAAAAAAATAAATAAAAAAAAAGCACTCATCTTAAAATCAGGGAAATACAACTTGATGAACAAAAACATGTGACATGTTTTACAGTGTCATTATTTATTTGATAAATAAAATTAAAACAAAGAAGCCAAAGTGCAGAAGTGGGTAAAAACATGAAAAGTACATCTACCTGATTCTCAACACATAGCCAAATGGCCTTCTTGCATTTGCTTAAATATCAGGACTAAAGGTGTTTAAATGAGGGGCACAAAACAAGGGAAGTTTAAAAATGTTGGAGAAAACATTGGCAATTATTATCAGGCTCATGTGCTGTTATAATCCTGCTTAAAAGTGCACAGGTTGTGTAATCAAAAAACCCCTTTTTCCTTCAGAACTGCCTTAATTCATCACCAAATAGATTCAACAAGCTGGAAATGTTCCGCAGATTTTGCTCCATGTTGACATGACAGCATCACACAGTTGTTACAGATTTGACGGCTGCACATCCATGATCTGAATCTCCAGTTCCACAACATCCCAAAGGTGCTTTATTGGATTGAAACCTGGTAACTGTGGAGGCCATTCAAGTACAGTGAACACATTGTCACGTTCAAGAAACCAGTTTGTGATGCTATGAGCTTTGTCACATGAAGCGTCATCCTGCTGGAAGCAAGCATCAGGAGATGGGTGCAGTATGGTGATAGAGGGATGGACATGATCAGAAACAGCACTCTGAAAGGCTGTAGTGTTTAAACAAAGCTCATTTGGTACTAAGGGACCGAAAGTTTGAGAAGAAAATATCCCCTACACCATTACACCACCACCAGACTTAACCACTTATAAAAGACACAATGGATCCATTCTTTCATGTTGTTCTGACCCTACCATCTGAATACTGCACTAGAGACTGAGATTCATCAGACCCAGCAACATTTTTCAGATCTTCTATTGTCCAGTTTTGGTGACTGTGTGAGGGGAATTTTAGCCTTGATTTGCTGTTCTTAGCTGATGAGCGTGGAATCCAGTATGCTCGTCTGAGTATTTCCTCCACTAATTGTAGTTTCCAGGAATAAAGTACTGTATGTTTAATATTTTGCTGCTGACTCTGCTCATCATTTTCTCCCACTCACTTTTTCAGTCACTTCCTCTATCCCAGTAAGAGCTGGAGTGGAGGAGACGGTGGTGTCAATGATGCATCCTCGAGCGGAGATGGAAAATATGAACTCCTGTCTGCTGCCAATAACCTTATTGCTGAAGAGATCAGGAACATAATGTCAAAAAGTAAGCGCGTATTTGTGAGGATAAACTCTGAGGTATTTAAAGATGTCGTACAGCGCTCCCTAAAATTCGGTGTGTCTCACGTGATTTCAGTTGAAGTGACGGGAAATTCAACGGATACTTTGTTGGCCGGATCCCTCGCCAAAGCTCTCTGCTGTATCCTTTCCATGATGCTGTTTTATCACTTATGGCATGCAGTGCATTAATAAACAGTGCATTCAGTGATTCACTCCACTGAGTCAGCCTGGAAGTGTAAGGACACGTAGAGGCTGGAAACTAAGCAGATATTTATAGCTTTTTGCAAAATTACTATAATTAATGTCAAAGGGGCCAGACTGTCTGTCTGTATCTATATATTGTTTTAGTGCAGGTAAAATATTGTTAATCGTGACTTTTGAGGACATTTAGTATTTATTTTGAAGAATGTTAGACATTTGTTTGTGTTGCAGGATGAATGTGATGTTTTGATCTAAAGTGAAATATCTATAGATTATTTATTTTCCACCAATATTATTTACTTGTTCACCTTAATCCTTTAATATCTAGATATTCACAGGCTCACAAAAGAGCTGGACGGTGATTTCATCTTTATGCATGTTTAATTATGTCATTTACTGAATGACGTTTTCTCTTTACCCTGCTACAATGTGTATATTTCTTTCTTTCTTTTTTTAGTTGGACAAGAGATTAAATCAAGAATATTGGTAATGCCCAAATAGTCAAACATCATGAATACTTTTGTTTTGGTTTTTTTCCCACCTGACTTTGACCGTGCTTTGACCCTTTGCACTGTATAGGTGGTAAAAGCGTCTGAGGACTGTGCTCTCCAGTACATGAACTTCATGAATGTGATTTTTGCTGCTCAGAAGCAGGTAGAATATTTAATAGTTCATTGTCCTGTATCAACACTTAATTACCCCATACTTGTCTTATTTTAACAACCAAGCCACTGCTGTAGATATACCTTTGTACCTAAAGATGATTATAATGAAATCGTGTGTTGAAATAAAATAGTTTAAAACTCCCAGAAATAATTAAAGCTGTCCTCCTGGTGGCCATTAGAAAGAATTCAGGCTTAAGGCACTTCACTTTTCAAACCTGGAAGTCTTTTCTATCTTTTATACTATTTACGACATCAACTGAAGGTAAACTAAGCCCAGGTTGTACTTGTCCTGTAATACCAGTTTGTAATACAAGAGCAAGTCAGCGTAACCTTTATTTAGCCGGGCAAAGTTAGAAATGGTAAGGTAAAAATGAAACGCTGCATTTAAAAACGTTTCTGTGTTTTAAACAGAACATCCTGATAGATGCCTGTGTGTTAGATTCGGACTCCGGTCTCCTTCAGCAGGTACATTTTTATAGCTCTGTTAGGTCAATCACTGCTTTGCAGTTTTCCAAGTATTTAAGAAAAGTACTATGTCTTAACACAAATGTTTTTCAGTGTATTAACGTCATTAGTTTGAGGTAGTGTGGTGATGTGATGTGTGCACTCTACCATGCTGTCCTCACCCTTATATGCTCATTTCAGGCTTGTGATATAACTGGAGGATTGTACCTGAAGATACCACAGAAAGTCACCCTGGCACAGTATCTGT
The DNA here is from genome assembly GCA_015108175.1 of Pelvicachromis taeniatus. NCBI lineage: Eukaryota > Metazoa > Chordata > Actinopteri > Cichliformes > Cichlidae > Pelvicachromis > Pelvicachromis taeniatus. Next base: position 18,586 of record VURO01006470.1, read on the forward strand.
TGGTGAGAGTGCAGTACAGTTTCACACACATTAAGAAGAATGGGGTTGGTTTCATTTGCGTATAACAGCGGCTGTTTTTGTTCGTCTTCTGAGCAGTGGGTGTTCCTGCCTGACTCTGAGCAGCGGTCACAGCTGGTGCTGCCGCCGCCTGCACACGTGGACTACCGAGCTGCGTGTTTCTGCCATCGTAACCTCATTGAAATCGGTTACGTGTGCTCAGTTTGTCTGTCCAGTGAGTTTGAATCGCTTAAGAGTCTTTATTACTGGAAAGCGCTGCAATGTTGTTGGGTTTTTTTTTTAAATTAATGTTTCTTTCTTTTTGTTAGTATTCTGCAACTTCAGCCCCATTTGTACAACATGCGAGTAAGTGTCACTGTTTTGTGCAGTAGTGTTAATACATCTACATGTGTACATTCTGTACACTTATTTCCATATGTACTTTTTCAAAAATATTTTTTGCCTCTGTACAACACCACAGTAGATTTCTGTCAGACTATTAGCTTTATTTCAAGGGCTTCAACAAAAAATATTGCATTAACTGTTTAAGAATTACAGCCCTGTCTATGCACTGTCCACCATTATGACCAGGTGATGCCCGTTTCCCTGTTTTTTCTTGACAAATTAAGGAGAACTTTCAGTATGACGCCCATCGACATATTTGGACAGATGAAACCAAGCTTAACTTGTACAAGAATTATGGGAAGAGAAAAGTATGGAGGAGGAGCAAAACGGATCATGATTTGGAGCATACCAAATTATCTATAAACATAGTGGAGGCAGTGTTATGGCATGGGCATGTAAGGCTCCCAGTGGAAGCAGGCACTACTGCTGATGCTGTGAATGCTGATAATGGTAGTAGGATGAACTGTGAAGTGTGCAGGTGTATACTCTCTGCTCAGACTTGGTCAAATGTTGAATTTCACAGCACAAATGGATAATGACCCAAAGCATACTGCAAAAGCAATCCAACGGGATATTCTTAAAAGGCTGAGTCACCTCAGCAGAACATGCTTTTACCTACTAAAGCCACAAGCAAGCTGCAGTGAAGGCCTAGCAGAGCATCTTAACAGGAGCAAAAGGAGCATTTGATCCACTGACCTTCATCCAGCTATTAAAACTAACCTTATATGATGTTGTTAGTTTGATCAATTCATTTTAGGCACCTGAAAGTGAAGGTCTGTGTATAAACAAGTCTATAATTCTTAAACAGTGCAGAATGTGAATTAAACATCTTAAAGTCTGCACTTCAACTACTGAACTTCAACTTCCACTGAAATCATGTATTGTTTTTTTTTTTTCTTTTTAGGACTGCCTTCAAAATCCAGCTACCACAGATAGTCAAGCCCAAAAAGAAGAAACTGAAGCAACCAATGTGATGTTTTTGTTTTTACACTAATACAGTGAATTTAAAGCTGTTTGTGAGGCAGTATGGCCTTATGGACGTGTTGAGTAGCACCGATTGTCTTCATGTTCACGGAGGCTGGTACTCATGTTTGTAGGAACATAATTCAGACACATGACTGAAAATACGTTTTTTTTTTCTACTTGTTAATGGAAACACAATCACCAAATATTAAAACAGAAACACTGTTTTGTGGTGATTTAATTATTTTTACATTAAAAAGACACCGTTATAAACTCATGTTCTTCCTTCATTTTTTACCATAATCGTAATAGTGCTGTCTCCACCATCATTTCCCAACAGGAAATCAAACCCTCCACACTGAATATCATAAAGCTGCTTTTTTAACATACAGAAAACCTAATCAAGGTTTAGCTCCACACTCAGTAAACTCAGCATGACTTCTTGAACAGAGGTGCTTTATTTTCATATATCCTGTTCTGAAAACTGTGGACTGAAGGAGATTTTTCCAAGTTCCCATTAAGGTAGGGAAAAGGCCAGAGGAAGGGTTTCCAAACTTTTAAGTGTTAGGGTGATCATCGTTGAACTGGAACGATGTTACATCTGAAAAATCAAGAATAACTTTTTATTTCTTATGGCCATGACTTGATGAATTTTAAGTATGTGTACTAAAAATGTTTTACTAGCGTCACTTCGTGGCAAATGGTAGAAATAATATGCCAAAAAACTAATTTTCAACATTTTCTTGTCATTGAGGGCATCACATTTTTTTTGTTTCCAAATATCTACTAATCTCCAAACTTTGCTCCAACACAGGAGCTGCATCCTCTGGAGGTGTGTACTATACAGGATGCAAAGTCCACACTGAGCTGCTCCTGTTGCCTAGCAACTGTGACAGCAGCAGAGGTAGAGAAGTATGCATTTGTGGGCTATGAGGGTGAGTGTACACCACAGTATTTCAGATGATGCAGGAAAAAAAGTGTTTTATCAGTGCTTGCAGTATTTATAAAGTAAATGAAGAACATTTTCAGATTTGCAAACTTTTCACAGCCCTGACCAGATGGTGAATTTTATATCCAGTAAAAATTTAGAATGGTATTTTCCCAGGTGATATGATGTGAAATAGAACTGGGACAGATTTTGCTACAGTGCTGCAACACTGTCAGGCTTTAAAGGACTGTCAGGCTTTAAAGGACGAATCCCCTGAGCTTGGGGACAGCTTTAGTCTATGTCAAACATGTAATTGTGTCAGTCGTGCACTCACCCCAGCAAACCTCTGCCTGACCATCGCTGTGGAGTCAGGCTCATCTGAACTTTCTGGCCAGCCCGGATCACAGAGACGCGCAATGGTTTCTGCAGAGGAACCTCAAATTACAATTTGCTTTTAAACAAAAACCCAAAAATCATTGCACTCTCTCATTATAACAAAGTTAAATACAAATGAAATTATATGCAAAGTATGATTTCTTTTGCATCATAAGCTTCATGCATCAACAAAAATAATACAGTAACGGAATATTAAGAAATTAAGTCTGATTAATTGCCCATTGAGTTGTATGTGCTTTACGTCTGTCTTACCCCGTCACTGTGTTGCACCACAGAAGCAATATTCTGGAGGTTCTGAAAGTTCCCCGTGTTCACAGAACCAAACTCGATCAATTCGTCACCAACTCTGAGCCCCTTTAAAAGAAACAATCACTACAATTATAGGAGAACCCACACACACAATGTTTTGCAGTGCAAACTGAAAACAGCTGCTAGTTACAAAAGTTCACATCACTCACAGCTCCAGAGGCAGGTGACCCCTCTGCCACAGCATCCACCCGTGCAAAAGGCGGCGGCAGCGTAACCTGATGATCCATCTCCTCGTCCTGGGCTTCTGCCTCATCCTGTTCCCGCTTGGCTTTCTCTCGAGCATGCAGCTTGTGCAGGGCTTCTTCTATCTCCACCATGATGGCCTTGTGGTCGTTCTGTAGGCCTGAAAGACACAATCAAGTCTCTCATAATGAAGAATATGTTTATATACGAAGAGGTTTATTGATATAGAGCTGACATTCTTATAAAATTAATTGATTAATTAATGAATGAAGCTTCAGTGTGGAGATGTGCTTTTTAAAAAAAGTATGTACATTAAATATCAGCCTAACAATTGTTATGTGATCAGAAAATGTCTAACACGATCTTTTGTCATTTTCATTGTCTTCTTCCTTGTATAAAGCCAAGTTGATTAATTCAATAATTGAGTATGTAATAAATATCTTAATAGGGTCAAAACTAATCTGGAATCAAAAAAATATTAAGTATACATTAAATAAAATATCAGGTAAACATAAATATATAATATACAGTCAATAGCCACTTTGTTAAAGACACTTGTTCAACTGCTTGTAAATGCAAAAGCTTAATCAGCCAATTACATGTTAGCAGCTCAGTGCACTTAAGCTGCAGCCTTTGTCAAGCTGACCTGCTAAAGTTCAAACCAATATTAAGATGTTTTTCTTTTACTCTGAATGTAACAGGGAGGCTGGTCTGGGTATTTTAGAAACTGCTGATCTGCTGATTTTCCACACCAACCATCTCGACGTTTTACAGAGACTGGTCTGAAAAACAGAAAATATCTGTTGAGTGACAGTTCTCTGGGTGAAAATGCTTTGCTGATGTCAGAGGTCAGATGTGAATGGCTTCAAGGTGATAGGAAGGCAACAGTAACTAAAATAACTACTCAGTACAGCCAAGGTAGAGCAGCTCTGAACTCACAACATCTGGAACCTTGAAACATATGAGCTACAGCAACAGAAGACCACACAAGGCATGACACCTGTCAACTAAGAACAAGAAACTAGAGCTACAGTTGGGAGGGGCTCATCAAAATCAAACAACAGAAGATTGGAAAATGTTTCCTGGTCTGATGACTCTTTATTATTTTAACATTTGAATGGTAGGTCAAAAGGAGTATTTTTAGCACCTTGCTGAATCTATGCAATGAAGCATAGTGTACCTAATGAAGCGTTTGGCAAGTGTATTAACAAAAGTAAAACCCCTCAAATACAACGCAGCAAAATCAACGACACTTAAAATGCTTACTACATGTATTCAAACCAAGCAGATGACAAAATGATCTGTTGGTGTCATCTTTAAAACATATTAGTGACATTTGACATGTACTTTTGTCTGAAATATTATAACTTTTAAAAATGCACCGCACACGTGGTGTTTGGGTAAATTATCAGATAATAATTTGTGTTTCGATTGCATACTTCAGTGTTTTTTGCCACACAACATAAAGAGACCTTTATCTGCCACACAGTCACACACACGACATGCCAGCTGTCAGGGCAAACCACTGAAAGCAAACAAACTGCTGCTTACATGAAATGTTGTGCCTTGCTGTCCTGATCTGATACAGATTAACATCTGCTCGTGGGTAACCCTCCGCATCCACCAAAGAGTCTTCAACTCCGACCCCCTGCTGTAAATAAAAGTAAACAACGACCGATTTTTAGAAAAACCTTACTGACTTAGCTTTATGCTACGTTTTGCTAATAATATGACCGCCTTACGTCTTGTAAGACGTCGTAATACGCCTTTATCTGCTCTTCAATTTCATCTTTCTTCTTGATGAGGTTTTTAACATCATCCATTGTTATTTTGGAGTGTCCAGAAATGTTTTCATCTGTCATCTTCATGGCTACTCCAACTAGTGCTTCCGGTGTAGCTCCTGCTTCTTCTTCGCTTGTCTTTATTTGCCAGTAAAGCGCTCCGCTGCCCCTCAATGATTTGCTCGTATTGTATGAAAACATTTTAGAACTATACCGACGATCTTTAATTAATTAATGCCACTTAGTGCCACTGGGACAAATACTAATGAAATTAGTAGTAATTAATGTCGGTCATTGTTATATTGTCCAAAACAACAACAGCCGAAAAGCGTAGAATTAGAATGAAATAAATAATATTTAAATTACACATATTGAATTTTTCAAAATACATAAACTGAAAGGTTTAAACTTTGGCCTATATTTTTATACTCCAGTGGATAACACTTTCACCACTGGGTTCCATCAGTACAAAGACCAAATAAAAACTTCTGACATCTCATACACAACTGTAATCAATGAGTCTTCCTTTTGTGCATTTCTCAGCTTAGATGTTTCTTGTCCTCTACATGCTTCCGTCTGAGAAGCAGAGCCTTAAGGTCTCAGGGCCCAGTATGGATTTGGGAGAGAACCACTCTCTATTTTTAAGATTAGGTTTAAAACTCTTTTTCATATAGCTCATAGTTAGGAGTGGATCAGGTGACCTTGAATCCTTCCTTAGTTACACTGTAATAGGCCTTGCCTGCTGGGGGCTTCAGTGAGCTATGAGCATTTTTTCTTCACTCAGTGTTTATACATGAAGTTACATTTAACTATTATGCTCTGGCTCTTCCACTTGACTGAAGAGCTGCAAGATCAGCAACATTATTCCCCCCCAAAACATTAGGCCAGCTTACTGTCCGTATATCCTGAATGAGTAGACCCCCCTCCCCCATATCCTACGTTTTTCCTGATGATACAGTAATTCTGGATGGAAATAATCCATGAAGTGAAGTCGCATGGGATTATCAATGTTTTGCCCTCACCAAAACTAAAGGGGGTCCAACAAAATATTAGTGTGGCTTTTTTGAGGACTAGATTTTTCCTGCATATTAAATAAACAGAAGTGTAATAAAAGTTTTTTAAAGCTAACAGTTTAATATTATCATATAAGATGCAGACAATTATTGCTACTAGAATCTCAGTATGAATTCAAAACCTTTCAGTTTTTCAGTTATATGATAAAGTTTGATCTTTTTTTTCTTTTTAAAGCTTTTATGGGAAGTTGGAGTCTTAACCTGTTCCTCCTATACTATGCGTTTCATTTCAATCATTTCAACATCTAACACCTGTCCGTCTGTCTGGCCAAAGTTTATAAAAATTCACTTTTCATGCTATGGCAAATAATCATCTGCTTTAGTGAAGAAAAACACCCAAACACATTACATTCAATTATGTGTCACCTTTAATATATTAGATACAATCACAGATCTTTAGATAAACCTGTTGGATTTTATTCAGAAAACTTTCTAGAGCTGTAAACATGTGCAGCTTCTGTATGCTGAACATTCTTTTGCACCCGCGTGCTGAGAAAAAATACACAGCTTTCACAAATACACCCACGACTTTTAGTCAAGAACAGTGACACCAAGTTGTCCTGTAGTATACTTTTGAGTTTCAGAGCAGCATGCATAAAGGCACAATGGTATAAATGCATTCAAAAATTATCATAGCGAATAAGGACCTTATAGTGTTGGTTTTACATCTGTAAATGCTGTGTACCCTGAGTACTTAAATGGTACATATGAGATCTTATTGGAAACTGGAATGTGATTTATTGGCTCAATGCTTTAATTGGACAGAAGTGCAAATAATTTGGACTGAAGTCATTAAAACCTCTGTGAACGTTGTGTGCATGCATAAAGTTTCCTTCAGCAGGTTCTCCTTCATCTTCAGCTGGCTTACAAATGCCCTACTCCTGCATTGGGGGCATGTACAAATGTGGCACTGGAAAATACACTTTATTTGTCCTGCAGCCTACAAATATTAGTGCTGACAATTAAATAAAGTCAAGTGCCAGATTGGCTCTATTAATAGAAATGCCTAACAGGCTGTATCCCTTAGACCTCCGTCTTGATCTTCAAGCACAAGCACTGACTCCTCCTTATTGTCCTGAGTGGACAACAAAACCTCCTTCTGAGCCGTTATCTCCTTCTGAGCCAGGACATATTGGCTTCTGGTCTCGTCCATCTGTGAATGAACTTCTTGAACCCACTTTTGTAGCTGTGCATTGAGAGCATCCATACCTTGGTCCAGCTTCTCCTGCCTGCCTTTTAGCTCTTCTAGCAGGTTCTGTGTGTCACTGACCACCTGCTGCCTCCTGTTTAATCCAGAGGGAGTACGCTGACCCAGCATGTAGCCTTCAAACTCTTCTGGACTGAGGCTGAGTGCCGGCCCATCCAGCTTTTCAATGAAGGCCACAGCACAGGACTAAATAAAGACACGAGGACACCCGTATGAGTTATTAACAGGCCTAAGGACAACATGTGGTGCATGACGGGTAAGGAACTTTGTGGTCAACTCACCAAATTAGTGAAATAGTAGCCACTCTCTCCCGCCATCAGACTGTGAGGGAGCCCAAAACGAATCACGTATTGCATGTTGGAGTGGAGGCGAGGCGGATTGGCCTTCAGCACCACGTAAACCAGGCTTGACAAGAAGTCATCAGCATTAGCAGGCTCACTGTTTGAGTGGGAGAGGGCTTCGAAGACATGCTGGCTGCATTTGGACACGCACGCGAGTTTGTCTTGAGGTGCTCGTTTGGCATCCATTTCAATTATGGCTGTTGAAGAAATAAAGGCTGAAACTCATTTCAAATGTTATGACATTGACAAAACTTTATCACTTTATAAAAAACTTTTTCCTTTTTGGAAAATGCACTTTTTACTTTCTTATGTCAGGGAGTGTACAGAGGTAACATCTGGTTACCAGCATCAAAGTTGCTCATGATATGAATCTTTTGATCCAATTTTTAAATAAGAAAGCAAACAAACACATTTCCCACCGTGTAAACTGCTCATTTAAGTACTGAGATTTTAAATCACCAGTTATAGCAGGCAGAAAGGGGTCGCCTGTGACCGAAACCTTTTCATCAGGAAAAGGTACGCCTAGCATCTGCGGCGTAACCCAGTTCAAAGAACTGCAAAGAAGAAACATCAGTTATATATATATATATATATATAAAAAAACAAAAAACCACAAAACCTCTAATCCTGACTTTTAACTTGGGATA